>ML777558.1:580595-643964 GCA_009831015.1 Picea engelmannii | reverse complement strand
CCCATTTCTTAGGCCGAAAATCTAAA
Source organism: Picea engelmannii (assembly GCA_009831015.1). Taxonomy (NCBI): domain Eukaryota; kingdom Viridiplantae; phylum Streptophyta; class Pinopsida; order Pinales; family Pinaceae; genus Picea; species Picea engelmannii. The sequence goes on along the minus strand of ML777558.1, from coordinate 643,938 downwards.
TGCCGCACTTGGACCGAGGTACCTAGTGACCAAATTTAGGACATCTACCCAGGTGGCGATTGTGGGCTGCAATCGCACCTTGATTGGATTTTGTGTGGCTATTGGGAAGTATCGCCATCTCTTTCGGGATATGCTCCCTCTACCCCTCATTATAACCAATTACTTCATCCTTCACTAGTGTCTCTTCCGATGACTTCAGACCCCACTGTTGAGTACTATTGGAAGGTCCAGTGCTATTTGAGAGGAAGGACGTTACATCTTCTAGGACACGAGCATTTTCTTTCTTTTGATTCCCCCACGTGGACAAAACCCACTTACCCAGATATATGTTTCTTTCTCATGTTATGTATGATGCACATCTGATTACAATTTGATTTGGATATATATATTGTGTAGACAGTTACAACAAAGACTCTTGTTTCTTTACTTCTCTCACCACTTTGTGCACACATTCACACAACTAGTCTGATATCATAGGGGAACCACAGAACCTCCGTCGTTCACGACGCTTGCTCAATCTTCCTCCTATCTTAGGAGGAGTACCCAATCATACCCGCTCATCGGTACCTCCTTCACACACTCCTGCGAGTGCTACCATCTTGGGATCAACTTTGCTTGGTTCTACATTACTTAGGTCAACTTCCCAAGGTCATCCATCCACTCACTCTCCTCTTCACGGAAGCGGGGGACCCACTTCCTCTCAAGGAGGGAGTATCAACCCACCTAGTCCCCATCAAGGGTCAGGTTCACAACACAACATGGCTGGAGCTAACCCTCCCCCACCACTACAGATGCCATACTTGGCCTCTCTCAACATACGAGATCTCACCAAGCTCACAAATAATCCTATATTGCATGACGCCACATGGCCTGCAATGCCAACCAAAATTCCATCAGACATACCAAAGTTTGAAGGAAAAGCAGGGGATGACCCCACCAACCATGTTATGACCTTTCATCTATGGTTTTCTTTCAATAGCATCATGGACGATTCCGTCAGACTGCGATTATTTCAACGCACACTTACTGGCCCATCAGCCAAATGGTATGTCGAAGAAAAATCAGGGTCCCATACGACCTTTAAGTCATTGGCCAAAGCCTTCTTAATCTTTTTCCAATTACCCATCTACCATGACAATGGTATAGAACTACTGTCTAACTTCAAACAGACTTCAGCCACCCACATCGCTGACCACATTCATGAGTGGCGTAGGCGACGTAGTTTGTGTAAAGCAGAAACCACCAAGCAACAGTGTCTTGACTGGTTTCTTAGATCACTTGTCGCTCTCCTTGGAAAGGATGTTGCTTCCACCTTCCCTCAATCTGAAGAGGAAGCCATCAGTAAGGCCCAATAGTATGACCTCATCTATGCACAGTCAGGATACTTATACACAGTACTTCTTGATCTTCCCAAACCTACGCCATTTGGCCAAGACAAACCTGGGATGTCTCATTCAGCAGACGGACTAATAGGTGCCACCACACACCATGGTCCACAACCCCAACCACCACCGATGTATGGAACACCTCAGTACCCGCCGGTATATGGGGGAAATCCTTATTATCCCCCGTCCACTTATCAACATCCATACTCTGTTTCCATACCTCCACCCATCAGTGGACCACCGACGGCACCTCCCATACATCTATCTATTCCCACAAGCAGTGGTACTCCCTCAACAACAGCTTATAGTACTAGTGAAAGCACTACACCTTCATATGTACCTTATGGATTGGTACCACCGCAAAATCCATACTTCCCCTTTCCTGGTCCTCCACAACCCATGGCTCCCCCACATCCGAATGTAGGGATAAATTTTGTTCAACCTTCCGCCACTCAACAATACCAGAATTTTAAACAATTGAATATAGCCAACCCAACTCATCCATCGAACAATACTAGGAAGAAAGGAAAGAATAGGAATAACAACAACCCTGGTCAAGGTGGGAATCAACCACCATAGCACCAACACACTGGGGGCAACCAGAACCAAGGGAACCAAAACCCCCAAGGGGGCAATAACAACAAACGCCAAGGGTGAAATACTGTTAAAACCATCCACCCTTGTGCTCTTTGTGGTGTGTTTGGTCATTACACTCACCATTTCCCCCAGATCGCTGATTTCAAATGGTTGAAAGACTCAGGTAGTCTTCCCCCTACCCCTGCACAAACTGCCCCTCAGCAGGCACCACAACAGTATGTGCAACAACCCCCTCCCGCCATACTGCAAAATCCTATTCCACATCAAGGCATGGTAAACACCCAACAGGATGCACAGCGTCCCCCACCTCAGGTAGGACAATACCACAACCCTAACAATCCAGCATAGCATACCATTCTCCTCACCAGTGAGGAAGAAATCCTTCTGCAAATGCGGAATTGTCAGTATCCAGCTGAGTCTACTCCTATCTCTCCAGAGACAAACCCTACACCAATGGGACCCCCGTTAGTAATCCCTCTCCCTTCTGCCAAACCACCATTACACATCCCTCGCATCCCTTTGTGTAGGAATGTTCACAACCCACAGGCTAGGGAAGCTCACAATTATAGCTTGGTAGACGACTTAGCGCAATCCCCGGCTGCCATGTCAGTCTTGGAAGTCCTCCAGACTTGTCCTACACAATAGAAATCACTACTTTCCACCTTGGGGGCAGTCGACCCTGCCGATACTCGACTCATCACCTTTGACCTTGATAGTTACGAACCTCGCCTTCCCGCCGCAGTCGCTATTCAAGTACCAGTAAAAATACGGAACATCACCGTCCATCGGTGTATCATCAATGAAGGAGAATCTACATGCATCATGTCCAAAACAGTATGGCAGAAACTTCACTCCTCGGAACTCATACCATCCTCCATCACATTATGAGCCTATGACGGACGACCATCATCTCCTAAAGGGCTCTTCCAAAATGTCCCCGTCAAACTCGGAGGCAAAACTATCCTCATTGACATCGAAGTTATCGACGCACACCTCGATTACAATATCTTGTTCGGACGTAGCTACATGTATGCTATGAAGCTAGTGGCATCTTTCATCTTTCAGACAATCATGTTTCCCCACAACGGAAAGATTGTAACCATTGACCAAGTCTCACATTATGAGCCCAACCCCTCTGCAAATCTCTATAACATTCTTCCCCTTATCCACACCAACCAAGACGTATATCCACTCGTAGAGATGGGTCCTGGAATTTTCAAAGATCCATCCTTATTAGGGACATACCATGGAGCACCACCACTCCTTCCCCCTAATCAAGTATGCGTCATTTCATCTAAAAAAACTCACACGGAGGATGCTCATCCTCCTAAGGAGGATTCAATCATTCCTGATGTCTCGGTAGTCACAGAACCACTCCAAGCGGAGCCTCCTGCGCACTCGTCGAACTCAACAGCCCACGAATCCACATCCACTCAGGGGAATAATCCTGTTTGGGAAAGACTTCCCCAACACCTCACCCAAATTCCCTTCTTTTACCCTCCACCAGGTATCGAAGCTTTTTAGGTAGCCGCAACACTCACACTACCTAATATGGTGTTAGCAATCCTGGTTTGGTATTTACACCCACCAGAGATGGTCCCTCAACCACAGGAAGGACTTCCCATGATAGTTCCCATTCTTACCCCCGTTCCCCCCATTCCGACCCCACTCACTAACCCCCCTGCTACAGCTGGGGGTAGGAGGAAGAAGAAGGAGCCCACAGCTCCCCTTCCCCCATGCATCCCACCACCTTGCGCACTATGTGAGAAAGAGGGCCACCAAACCAACAATTTCCCATCACTACCTGAATTACGGAATTTGATTCCCCCCAATCCCACTCCACCAACACGCATCACTACTGCAAGTACCACTACCACTAACCCTTCCAGTAGTAGAGGGTTGAGGACCAAATTTGCGTGTGCTATATGTTCAGAATATGGCCATTACACTCACCATTGCCCAACACTGCCATGCTTTCAGCAGACATTAGCGGCTATACGCCAGAACTTCCAGAACAATCCCCACCTTGCTACGTCCTCTTCAACAAATATCACTGACATTCGCTATGTCACTACTTTAGTTAATGAACGTATGAGATGCCCTTGATCTCTCTGCGATTCACTAGCTCATTTTACATACCAATGTCCCATGATCCTTGCCTACAGGCAACGTCAAGTGGCCTTGCGTCACCAACCCACAGAGGCGATCATTAACCTTACTTCACCACTCGAGGATTGTCATGTCATTTCTCCAGAGCCCGAGGCACTCCCATCGCCTCCATGGTTCTTAAATGACGTCTCTGAGGATTTACCCCACAATCCTCCCAACTCTCCTATTCATACGGAGACCCTCCACCCAACCACCATGGGTATCCCTCAGTACTTCAATATATGGTTCATGTCGAGTGAACCCTCACCCTCTGCCCACACTACTCCCCTTGTTTCTCCCCCAGGGGGCAATCACACTAACACCGAGATCACTCCTCATGACCCCTTGTATTCCTGTCGTTTCCTATGCGACAAGGAAATACTTGAAGAGCTCAACCGCCTAGATTCTCCCTGGGATGTGCTACATCATCGTGCCCTCTTCTCTCCACAGGAGGCCCTCATGCCTCCTCATCAAAACCCCATTTATGCGGTCGAAACCAAGGATTTTATCCCACCAGGGACTATCGATTGGTTCAACAATCCCATTCCTGCCCCTGATGCTTTTGAAAAAGGTAATATGGCCAACATCTCCCCCACCATCAAAATCGACATTTCCATGAAAAATGGTGTCGTCGAAGAAATCATCATTGGAGCTGCTTCCACTCCTCAGGAAATTGCCGCATACAAAGCCCTCTTCCAAGAATACAGGGATATCTTCGCTTGGTCATACACGGAGATGCCTGGCCTCGATCCATCTATTGTCGAGCATCGCATCGACACCTGGCCTGATATCACACCCGTTCGCCAGAAACAACGACTGCTACACCCATCCAAGGCCGCGGCTATCAAAGCCGAAATTGAAAAATTACGTACAACCGGGTTTATTTACCCCATCGCTTACACTTCATGGGTTTCCAACCCTGTACCCGTTGACAAGAAATAGGGCACTATCCGTGTCTGCACAGACTTTCACGATCTCAATAACGCATGTCCCAAAGACAACTTTCCAACGCCCTTCATCGATCAGGTTATCGACGACTGCACCGACCACGAGGCTCTCTCCTTCATGGACGGATTCTCTGGCTATAACCAAATTCAAATCCACCCAGCCGATCAGTATAAAACTGCATTCATTACCCCGTGGGGTACTTTCGCATATCGTGTCATGCCTTTCGGCTTAAAAAATTCCAGTGCAACTTTCCAGCAGGCGATGACATACATATTTCACGATCTGGCTGAAATCATCCTCGCCTACTTGGATGACCTCACAGCTCGATCTAAGAAACGCACCCAACATCTCGACGATTTACGAATCATCTTTCAATGGTGCCGCCAGTACAACATCTGCTTGAATCCCCTCAAGTGTGTGTTCTACGTCACCGCAGGGTGCCTCCTCGGTTTTATTGTTTCACAAAGCGGTATTACCGTAGACCCCCTCAAAGTCCAAGCCATCACCAAAATTCCACCTCCTCGGAATTTACGACAACTGCAGAGTCTGCAGGGAAAATCTAACTTCCTCAGACGCTTTGTTCCTGATTACACCATATGCGCACATGGTTTACTTCGCTTACTACGTCACGACATCCCTTTTCATTGGGAAAACTATGCTCAACAGTCGTTTGATGGCCTCAAAGCAGCACTCTCAAACACACCTTTGATTAGTGCACCTAACTACAATCGCGACTACATCCTCTAGGTATCAACATCAGTTGTATCAGTAGTCAGCGTCCTTGTCCATCTCAGAGATGACAATCATGAACATGTCATTTACTACGTTAGTAAGAACCTCTCAGGACCACCCTTGAAGTACAAACACAAAGAGAAACTTTCTCTTGCAGTCGTCCTCGCAGTCCAGAAACTGCGCCATTACATTATGCTTCAGACCACCAAGGTCGTCGCAGACTCCAACCCTATGCAATACTTTCTCAGTCGTCGACAAGTTAACAGAAAATTCGCTCGATGGATCATTATCCTTCAGGAATACGACCTCGAGTTCTCGACACCAAAGAGTAAGAAGGCCCTCGTTCTCGCCAAACTTGTCACGACCCTTCCCTCTGACACACCCAGTGCCCTCGTCAATACTGACTTTCCTGACAAACATCTCTTTTACATTGCTTTTGATGATCCTTGGTATGGAGACCTTCTCGTCTACCTACGAACTCAAAAGTTCGGTAACCACCTATCACAAGATGATCATCGATGCATTCACCATCAGGCCCCCTGCTATCTCCTCATCGGCGACATCCTATATTGGCGGGGCATCGACACCATTCTTCGTCGCTGCCTGACTATTGACAAGGCTGACAGAGTCTTAGACGACTGCCACAGTGGTGCCTGTGGGGGCCATCTTTCCGGTATCTCGACCGCACAAAAGATTATCCGAGCCGGTTACTTTTGGCCTACCTTGTTTCATGATTTCATTCATGCCGTGAAAAGATGTGAGCAATGTCAGCTCTATGCCAACAAAGCCCGAGATCCCCCTTCTCTTCTTCACCCTGTCATTACTGCAGGCCCCTTTTGTAAATGGGGCATCGACTTTATGACTTGTAATCCCCCCTCCAGCAATGGTCACAAATACATTTTTGTCACTGTCGATTACTTCACCAAATGGGCCGAAGCTATGCCCACCTTCAACAACACCACAGACACTGCAGTGCGGTTTTTCTTCAATCATGTCATATCCAGGTTCGGAGTACCACTCCAACTCATTTCCGACCATGGAAAACACTTCGAGAATGAGATCTTCGTCGAACTCTCCTCTCGATTAGGCTTCTCTCATGAGTTTGCCTCCCCTTACTATCCTCAGTCAAACGGATAGGTCAAGGCAGTGAACAAAGTCCTCAAGACCATGTTACAGCGCATGGTGAATGAACATAAAACCAATTGGCATCATATGTTATTTTCCACGCTATGGGCTTATCAAACGACAGTAAAGACCGCTACAGGTTTCACGCCATTTCATTTAGTCCATGGGGTCGAGGCAACTCTTCCCATCGAGTGCGAAATTCCCACCCTACGCACCGCAATTGAGATTTTACCTGACACTTCTCCAATGGAGCAGCGCTTGCTGAACTTGGAGTCACTGGATGAAGATTGCCGATCTTCATTATAGAACAACGAGGCAACTAAAAAAGGATCCAAAGCTACCTTTGATCACCATGTCAACCTTCGTTCATTCCGAGAAGGCAACCTCATTCTAGCCTATGATATCGCCCATGATACCTTTGGCCATGGCAAATTCGAATCACTTTGGCATGTCCCTTACATCATCCAACATTACCTCACCAAAGGTGCCTACATCTTAGCCTCCCCCGAAGGCCTCTCACTCAAGGAACCCGTCAATGGGTTATACCTCAAGAAATTTTATGCTTAGAAGTAGTCATGCTACTTTAGGTTACTTTTTCTTGTTTAGTGTTTTTAATCTTTTTTTCCTACCCTCTCGTCTAAAACTATCCCTTTTACTATTGATAGATGCTTCCTCCACCAGCCTACCACATTGGTTACGCCGATGGTGCCAGCCATTGGACACAAAATCTCGCTTCAGCTGCTTGGGCTTTTTACACTCCCTCACATGAAATGCTACATTCAAGCTGCATATGTTTGGGACCAACAACCAAGATGAATACACTGCTGTCATTGGCCTCTTGACCGACGCCCAGCACCATCATAGTCGTCACCTTAGCATCTTCCTCGACTCTCAACTAGTCGTGCTCTATCTCAACAATGTATACTATGTACACGATCCGTGCCTCTTTCGCAAATACCTGCAGGTTAGACTGTTATCTCGACATTTTGATTCCATTACATTTACACATATTCCAAGACAATTGAATCAAACAACAGATGAAATAGCTAACATGGTGTTAGATTGGCATATATCACATCAAGCTACACATACATAAACACCTCATACATCCTGTCACAGCATATAGATAGAATAGACATCATCATCATCAACAAAAAACATATGTAAACAACACCAGGATCTCAAAAAGATGTATACTCATATATATATATATCGAGGCCTATCAGGCCATCCGATTGTTTACATACAAAAAGTACATATGCCCGCAGGCCAGTGCCACACCTCGGTACAAAATCATCTCACCAGCCTATACAATCAAAAGGATCTCCATGATACAATCAGGGTGCCTCTATCACATCCACAACTGCCCCTCCCTCAGGAGGCGATGGTGGCCCACCCCCACCTGCCCCAGGCGGTGGTGGTGGAACACCTGCAGGACCCTCCTGCCCCGACGGAAGGCATCCACTAGTCATGGCGGCAAGCACAACTGCTCATCACATGATCGACCGCCATGGTGGTGGTAACCCTATGCACTGCTCCAGGAACCCCTCATCCTGGATATGGATCCACATGCCCTCAGGCACGTCCTGTAACACCGTCTCCAGATGACGGCGTATATCATCAAAATCACCTCCGGCCGTTGCCGAAGGAGCGTGTGATGGATTCGCACCAGGGTCATCAAATCGGTGCCTCCTCACCGGTCTCTCGGGCTCTGCGGGTCACCCCGTGGCCTCATCCCATCGCTGCCTCTCTCCACATGGAGGTCTCTCTGGCTCTCGCTGAACCGACGCTCTATACAACTCCACCTCGCGCTCGCAAGGTGCCAAATCTGCACAAAGCAACAAACAACAAATCGTATCAGTATCTATACATCATACATATGAACTGATATATCAAAAGCTAACATCAATCAAGATATACAAATACACAACATATCTCGATGGTCGAAAACCTCTCTAGGAGGCAACACCATGTCCGGGTCCCCCCAGAAGTCCACCCCAGCATAGGGGTACTGAAGTATGACCTACGACATCTGCTGCCATATCTGCACCACCTGTGCAGTAAAATAATGTCTGCCTTCGCCGCCACCGTGGCGAACCAAAATCTGATACCACCGCCTCAGTCGAGGCTCTCGCGCCCCAGGCGCCTCTAGAAGAACCCGCAGGCGCAACATCGACACCCTCTCTAGAAACCAGGCCACCAGGATGGAGCCAAACACAAACTTCCCGGTCCCTGTGGACCGACAACGGTCCAGCTACGCGATCATCCGCGCATGTAGTGTCAAACCACAGGCGAACCGCTCACGGCCCACCACCACCCTCTCCATCAAAAATAACTTGCCACCACTGATCCGGTGGGTCGCCAGTGACCCATACACCCAAATAATCATCGCCACTATGCAATGATGCAACAGGGAATCTATTCCACTAATACTCACTACAGTCCCAGACATGTAGTGCTCGCCTGAGCAATATCGCTCGGTGACATCCCGCAGATGAGTGTCCCTCAGCAGCACAGGCTCTGCCGACAGTGGTGTTCCCCGAAAGGGGAGCCCAGTCAAAAAATAGATATCCTCCACCGCAGTGAAGGGGATCTACTCTCCTCACATGAGGAAGCAGTGCAGGTCTAGACTCCATATCTGGAGCAAGAACTGCAGCAAGCACTCCTGTGCCCATATCAACAGGCACTCAAAGAACTTTAGCAACCCACTGGTTGCTAAAGCTGCTCGAACCGCAGGCCCTGCATTGGCCACAACATCTCGCAACTGTGACCAGTCTCGCTCATGCCACCAGACATCCATAATCACTGCTGGTCACCTGCACATAAAATAGAGCCCCATATCAACTTATGCAACCATTCAATGCATCAAAAAGACTCATTTTTTGCCCCGTAAAACTTGCCTCAAAGGCATGTTTTCTTTTACGCACAGGCGTGCACATATGCGTGCATTTTCACTACACAGGTGCTCATATATGCACGCCTGTTCATTCAACAGGCGCGCTTGCAAGCATGCCTGTTCATTACACAGGCGCGCTCTTGAGCGTGCCTGTCAAAATTATAGTCGCGCACTAGTGCACGACTGTCCACCCCCCAGGCATGCCTCTTAGGCGCGCCTTAAATTTTCACTCACGCGCACCAATGCGCGTCTATTCAGTGGAAAGGCATGCACGTATGCATGCCTTCCACTGAATCGCCCGCACATGCGGGCCCACATCCTATAAAAAAACCCTTTAAACCCCTTATACGGCCCCCCGTACCTACCCTGCCCCAAAATTAGAAACCTATTTCTATGCAGGATGATCAGACCACTAACCTAAATTTCGCACACCGTCAATCGGCTACCTCGCACTCCCTAAATCACCCAATCTCCTCTAGATCTGCTTGGAAAATCATTGTAGCAGCAGGGACAAATGAGGTGGCAATGTGGGCCCTACAGCTATATATAGGCCTTTTTCCAAACTTCCACTCACCATTCCGGGAGCCCAAAGTGTCCGTTTTTCAAACCGTCTTCAGCCACGGGATCAGCGTCCTGTCACCTACATTTCAGCAGTCCCTGGGTCACTTTTCATCATGAGCCCCCGGGGCACCTTTTTTTCATATCATGATCAGGTACACACGCACATAGTCACATTTGTCAAATACAAGCTCATATATTTGATACTCTTCAGATATTGTTCACTTTGGGTATTTGGTTGTTATGTGTGAAGGTACTTGCTCATCGGTCATCGACATCATCCCTTCAAGTATATATTCAACACTGGCATGTAGTCTATCCCACTGTATTGCATTTATATTTCTAGTCACACCCTCTAATATTGGCCTTTAGGATCCTCATTCCCGGCTCTGCAGTACCCACACCTCCATTTTGCATCTTCGGTACTGTAACCCGGTAGCATTCTCACCCACATGAGTTGTCCCATTCCTAGCACCCTTTGGCACTTTTGACACTCATGCTGTTTTTCATCGCCCTTTAGGGATGGGAGTCCCGATAGTCTTTCATCATGTCGTGAATAAGCCACATACTCTTTCTCTTCATTTTGCTAGCTTTCCCATATGGACTCCCGGATTATCTCTTTATGGTTCTATTTTTTACCTGTACCTCCGCAGAATCATGAGCCCTTCATTTCATCCACACTCAGTTTGCCCATCTGCGAACATACCCTCATTTCACCTACCTCATACAGAAACTCACCAATGGGGCCCCCACCCTTCATCAGTTTCCCAAGACAATTTTTCCCCCCCTGGGGCACGCATTTCACACCGGGGCACCCTTTTATGTATTTGTACTTTTTTCCCCAAAATTATTTATTATTTATTGTACAAACACCTTCATTTCCAGTCATTACATTCTTTGTCGTCACCGTTGGCGACTTGCTTTCTTTTGGCCACACGCAACCCATGTCACCCTTGGTTGGAGCATTACTTATCATTTACTCTTGCCGACATCGTCCATATCTTCAGAGTACTCCACAGGTCATTTACCTCTACCCTCTGAATTTGTTCACCTTGTCCCGCCTCTGGCACAACTTAGCACCGGTCTTGTCATCCCCCTGACACTCAACCTTGTTACACGGTTGCGGCCACTGTTTTTCTCATACATCCTCCAGCCAAGGGCAGTCTTGAGTCATTCCACTCTTCGACTTTTTCCATGTACCTCTACCACTTTGTCACCTCAGTAGATTCCATGGATCCCTTTTCTCCTGGGATTCGCGTCCCCCTTTTGTCGACATCAGCACACTTTTCTAGAAGGGCGACAGTATCTTGATTCTCATTCTCTATTTTAATGAGAGATCTCGGATGGCACAGGGTGAAACACCATTGCTCCCTGCTATCATTGGCCCCCATAACATTTGATGCCAACACTCTCTCATGTTATGGTGGGTCTTACTTTGCGACTATTGCAGTTATTTTTGTCATTTGCCGAAGACCTCTGAACTTGGTAGGGCCATCAATGCCCACATCATCGTCGTTGCTTATTACAACGATCATTGCCTATTATTCAGAGTATGTTCCTTTGCAGAATTGTCTTCTTCCATTATCATTACCACCCCCGAGGGCGCTGCAGTTGTCTACACCAACACTTTCTTCATCTTTTTTCAGAGTTACATCACACGAGCATGGGGCATGCCCGCCTCATTTGTACACAATTGTATATTTTTTCTGCACGTCTCTCAGAAGGTCGAGATACCGGTTCCTTTTTTCTCCAACGGATCGCTCCGAACGGTCCCACTATTTCTTTCCCTTACAACAACATTCTCAGTAGAATAAACATTGATGGATTTCGGCTATACATATGCTCCTAACCTCATCCATCAGGGGGCATCTGTTATCACTGAAATTTTGTCCGCACATGGAGACAAGAACTCTGCATCATCAAAACAGCAATGAAGTCATTCATGGCACTGAATTAATTTCACAACATTCCAAAAGGGTCAAAACTATACAAAGTAACCAAAAATTGAAGGGCGCTTTATAGTAGTTTGGTGCGCGCGCACATGCGCAGGACAAGAATGTGCTATGCGCGCATGCACGCTCGACGCGCGACTGTCAGCACAAAAACCCGCGCACCTGCTAAAATGGCACATTTATTGAATAGGTCGGCCTCCCAACCGCTTACGGACCGGCTCCCAATCTGATTTGACTCCCAAATCCAAGCCGAATCCGCAGGGTAGGCGAGTTAATGACCTAAGGAAGACCTAAAAGGGCCCATGTTCACATTTTGAAGAGGTTACATAATCGCTCGAGGATCTGCTATAAAAAGCAGTGAAGATACGTTGTTTTCGCAAGGAATTTCAGGCACTGTTATGCTGCTAAGATTGTTAAGGACTCATTCTTTAACGACAACACATCGGTAGCATCGCTGGGAGTTCTTTCACTGCCATACTCAGTTCTTCTCATTGTAAGGAAAGCAAAATTTGTGAGGGCCTCAAAGAGACTTCTGTTGGGGGAAGAAGGAACCACAGTTCTCTTCCTTCATCATGCTCCGATTTCATCAATAGACCAGCTCAAAACCATTGGTGACATCTGTCTTTGTTTTTGGTGTTTGTTGTTTCTTTTCACAGTTTTAATTTGTTTTTAGTTGATTCTAGCTTGTAGTTTGTTTTGTATTCTCTAACCTTTCCTTCCACAACTTTCATGCCTTGCAAGACCCAACAGGGCATGCAAGCACCCTCGATTTGCTCACCAGGTGACGAATTGGGTGCAAACAGAGGGGATGTGAAACAAGCATAGCTTCAATGTTCTTATTCTTAACTTAGGAATGATACCCCAAAACTTCTTTTTATATGACAAAAGGATGTTTATTCGGTTGGGTGATGGGCTATAGGTGGTCGATTAGTTGGGAAACTACCCAATAGCCCGTAATCTCAACGAATTCATTGCAACTTTTTAATTTTTTCAACTTTTGAAAGTATACGTGGGCTATAATGGTGAATCTAGTGTACGTACATGGGCTGTAGTGGTGCATCAAGCATGTGTATGCAGGCAATATTGGTGCAGGGTGTGTACATCTTCAAAAAATGAGTTTTTTAGAACTCAATGATGGCTTGGAAAAAATAGAAAGGAAGAGGGCCAAATGCCAGGTATGCATGTATGGAGAAATTTAGGGCTATATCACTTGATCACTCATAAGTACTCTGGGGCATCCAAAACCTGTCACCAAATTAAAAAAAAAAAATCATGCAATTGTCTCCACATTGTAGTCTCAGACTAATTCTACCTCAATCCATCTAGTTAAATAGTTTGTTGCAATAATGATGTATCTAGATTCTAATCTATTCACTCGTGGATTGATCGGCCCAACAAATTCCACTTCCCATTTATCAAAATCTTGTAATGTCACTTTTTGTACAAAGGGAATCTCATCTCTCCTCAAAGGATTCCCAAGTCTCTGACAAATGTGATAACTATGACAAAATTCCTTGGCATATTTATGCAAGGTAGGCCACCATATTCCTATGTGTAAAATATTATGAGCTATTTATTTTCCTAAACAATGACCAAATACCACTCCTTCATGCACTTATGACAAGATCATATGCCTTTCATACTATAATATGCATCATCGTAGAATATCATCTACACCTAACTTATATAAATTTCCTGCTATCAACCGATAGTTTGTTGCCTTCACTACTCACTATTTTTTTTTGTGTCACTGTAAAGTCTGGTGGGGATAATCCCATACTATAGAACTGAACTATGTCTTCAAAATAGTCATCAACCACCTGAATTACAAATAAATAAGCATCTAGTAAACTATCATCATAGTTTACTGCACCTTCACCTATCAATATGTGTGATAAGTGATCTGGTCCTGAGTTAATCTTTCGTCATTTCACGATCACCTCAAATTCATATTCCCGGAATTACAATAGCCATTTTCCTATTCTCCCCCCCCCAACACTATCTTGTCAATTAGGTATTTCAGCGCAAAATGGTCTGTATACATCTTAAAGTGAGATCCAAGCAAGTAATTTCTAAACTTTTGCAAGGAATACACGTTTTCCAAACCTTCTTGTTATGTCATAGTATATTTATGTTATGTAGTAGTACATTTGTGTTCTTCCAAACCTTATAGTTCTATTGTAGTATGAAATTCCTTACTCCAGTCAAGAAAAACTATAATCAACACAGTGACCATCTTATGTTTCAATGTATCCAGACTCTTCTAATATTTGTTATTCCATTGATACTTAACTTCCTTTGCCATCAACTTCTCCATAGGGGTTGTGATATATGCTTATCCTATGCTGAAATTTCTATACTATCCTCTATGACCCAATGTGGATTTCAATTGTCGCACTAAAGTTGGTGGTGGAAAATCAACAATCAAAACTATCTTCACATGATCAACTAACAATCCCTGTTTACACACCACATGGCCCAAAAATATTCCAAAAGGTGCAACAAAAATGAATTTCTTCAAATTCAATGAGATCTAGTAATGTCTACACCTATCCAACATTAGGTGCATAATTTTGACATGATCCTTCAACAAAATAATTATTGTCTAGTCATATAAGTACACTTCTAAGAACTTATGAGTGGACTCTTTGAAAGATGCAACAACTACTATAGAAAATATTGTTGGTGCATTCTTCAAACCAAATGGCATAACTGTGTATTGGTAAAAAACCCATGATGTTGCAAAAGTGGTCTTATATATGTCTTCTCATGCAATCTTGATCTAGTGGTATCCTGAGAATCCATCCATAAAAGAGTAAGCCTCCTCACCCCCTACATTCTCCAACATTTCATATGTAAATGGAGTAGGAAACGGGTCATGTAAACAAGCATCATTCAAATTTCTCATAACTACACATATCTCAATTCCTCCTATCTTCTTATATAGAACTAAAATTGTGCTAATACACTCTAATTATTCAACAAGTTCTATAATTCTATCTTCTAATTGCTAGACAGAAAATCCCCCCTTTAACTATACCAGAGTTTAAGATATATACAGAGCGAATGATCATCTAAAAATAAATCTAATTTCTACTCTACCTCAAACATACCAAAACAAATGAAAAAAAAGCAATAAGAGAGAATATTGGTAACTGTATCTTTTATCCCACGTCTGGAGATGATCTCCTCAAGCTCTATAGTTCCAACGACTGTAAGTCTCCTCCCAAGGATGACCTGCATCCAAAACTAGGAAAAAAAGGACTACAAGCATGCTACTTCTATTCATGATTTAGGGTTATATATCAAATGATATGTATAAATCAAATAAAATACACAAAACATCATCATTTGGGACAGGGAAAAGAGATTCTTTTATTAATAAAAAAAAAAAACTGAAACTTACAATCCGTTTCAGCCACCGTTCTGCAAACCTGGTCTGGACTCCTCTTTACAATGTTCCAAGTGCATATTCAATAGGCCTCTTCTCTCAATATTTTTATCACCTCAAGGGAAGGGAATGGATTAAATGGAAGAAGAATGAGCTGAAGAGGGAATGTTGAGGAAATATCTCACAAAAGGTAGAAAAAGATTGGGCAAGGAGGGGAAGTGAAATTGGGCAGATTTTCACTGTTCTTATGCTTGGATGTGAAATGAAACCCAAACACTTCCTTTTATATGACAAAGGATGGTTATTCGGTTGGGTGACGAGATATAGCAAGTGAATTGGTTAGGAAAACTCCAATATCCCATGAATTTTGTTGAATTCCTTGCAACTTTTTAATTTTTGCAACTTTTGCAAGCATATGTGGGTTGTTTAGTGTGCAAAAAGTGTATTTACCTGGGTTTTTTAGCATGAAAGTGCGCGTACATGCTCTAAAAAATGGTTTTTTAAGAAGAGCTCCTCAATAGTGCTTTGGAAAAATATGCAAGTAAGAGGGCCAATGCTATGTATGCATGAGTAGGGAATTTTAGGGCTATAACAGATGCCCCCTAATGTGTGAGTTCAGAAGAGAAACTGATGGCCAAAATACATTACAATATCTTCACTAATGTATGAAATCAATGAGCCCAGTACCAGAGTTCGGGAGGTGCCATCTGCAAAACAATAAATGTCTCTCTAAGTCGGGCATGCCCATGCTCAGGATGAACTAAGTCATGGTTTCCAAACAAATACACTGCAGATCCATGTCATGTAAATATATAAATTGTAGTCACGACCAATACACAACAGATCTACATCTCAAAATCAGTCAAAGATATACAAGTATAGTATTCATCTTTGAGAAGCTAGTGATGATTGTGGATATATATGAGGTATTCGTAGCTCGAGAAACAACTTCAAGATCTTCAAAACTCAGGTAGGAGTACAATGGGAGTGTGTAACTCACTACCCTGAGGTCTTCAAAATATCGTTGGGAAAAGACATGAGGATCTCGATGATCAGGCAGAGAACCTCATCAATTTTGAATTTGGATTTGACTGGACTCTTGGGATGATCGACTTATGAAGGTCAAGAGACAAACTATAGAAAGGATGACTCAGGTTGAGTGAAAATTTCCTTGGAAAAAGGCACGAAAGATGATCAAACTCAGGCAACATGACATTGACATAAGTTCACGATGTAGTAGGAAACACAAAATCTCCATGTGTTTGGAAGATTAACCAAATGGAGGAGGACACAACTCTATGTAGTGAGAAAAACTTCTTAAGGTCATACTAGATCCCAATGCTCGACGAAAAAATCGAAGGATGTTCTTTGTCCAAGGGCGACTCTCTGTGTTGCTGAAAAAACAATGAATATTTCTCATCCCCTCTTTTTGGAATATTTTATTTTTTTGTCTTTTTCAATTTTTCAAGACCTTGAAAAGGAATAAAATAATGTTACGTTACAAAGGAGGAATGCGCGTCACAAGAAATCATACTAGCTCCAAGTGAAAGGAACATATTAGTTCTCAAATCAAGGAGACATGTGCAGGAAAAGGACACTCAGGAAAAATTCCTCCATGGTTCAAGGTGTTAGGTCATAGAAGAAAGAAGTGCTACAAGGCTTGCGTATAAGAAATGCTTCAAAGGTTCAGTTGAGAGAAACATGGAGTCGACATTAGGCCAAAGATAGAAATATGATACCTGCAAATGCGATTAAGCAAGAGATAATGAGACCCCTTCTATGTAATTTTTTACGAGCCTAAAGAAGGTAAGCTTGATAGTTTTTCCATGTTGATAGAGTATGAAAAAATGCAAAAGTAGACTCCAAGGAGTACCTTTTTTGGAGATAGTCTAGTTGGTTCGAAAAAGGGTTAAACTTGCACCGAAAAGACAACTATTCAAAACCATTTTAATAAGTGTGACAATGACAAGATCATTCAACAATCATTTCACTTTTAAGGAGTCTAAAAAGAGCTTAACTATGGAATCACAATTGTTTTTTGAGTTTAGTCTCCTTAGCCTGAAAAAGTATAAAAGTAACTAAGGAGAAATCTCTCTGTGAGACTAATCTCTCGAGGAAAACCTTTTTCTTCTATAATCTATTGGCTGCAAAAAGGGTTAAACTCATGCCAGTAGATGTTATTCTGGACAAATTTAATGAGAGTGAAGGAACAAGGTCACTTGGTGATATTTTCATATTTAGGGACTCTAAAAAGAGCTTAACTATGGACTACGAGGGGGGGTTCCTTTTTTGTAAGTAATCTCCAAGACTCGAAAAAGGTGATGAACCAAAACCAAGGAAAATGTTGCTTTTTCGAAGATTTAGTCCCTCAAGCCCGAAAAACGGTTAAACTTACGCCTGAGAATACTCTTCTAGAGAACCGAAGTTCCTAGAGAATACCTTTATTCATAAATTTAATTGTCTAAATCGAAAAATGGGTAAACTACCACCGCACAAATGTTCCTTCAAATTTGAGTTTGGCGAGTGTGAAGGGAAACAAGATCGCTTGACAATATTTCCATTTTTAGAGAGTCTGAAAAGGGCTTAAAGAAGACTCTAGGGGGCTATATTTCTCAATTAATCCAGACAATATCAAAAATAATAAATGCAGTCTCGTTGGATCTTGCTTTCGAATTTCAAAGTGAGCTTGAAAGACAACAAAGCATGCTCATTTGGGAGTCTCGAGGGTAAGGCCTAGGATGATGGTGCATCAAATGAATGAGGATTTAACTCGTAATCATGACATGGCTAACAAGGACTCTCAAGCCTATAGCCATTACTGACAGCATGGATGCCAAAATACAACAAGGATCTACCTAGGGAATCCATATAAAGGTAGGCTCTACCACCTAATTATGACACTTCTAGAGAATCAATGAAGGTTTTGTGTCGCACTTTGGTGGGGTTGATCCTATGGAAAAGTGAAAAAGAAAACAAGATACAGAAAGTGGAAATGAAATCCTAACTTATATGAAAAAAGTTGGAAAAAACTACTTTTACCAAAGGATACCCAAAAAATAACTCATCCCAAAAATTACCAAACCAAAAGAAAAAGAGTACCCAAACAACCAATAAGAAACTCAGAAGTGGAATCAAGTGATTACCAAGCTAGGAAAAATGCCAAAGGGGGTCAAAAGGGGAAAAAAGGGGCAAAAAAGTCTATAAATAGAAGATGACAACTCATTTTTACCATTGCAATTTGAAAATCAACCAAAAGGAGAAAATACCCCTTTGCTAAAAGAGTATATTCTGGGAGCTTTAGTGGATGAAACGACCTTCTTCTTGGACCAAGTAAGTACAAATTACTCCTGCTTGCAATTCAATACCTTATTTATGCACTATTTTTAGGTTTTGAGGAGGCATGCTCTTGTAAAAAGCATGGCCCTGCATGTACGCGGGATGTCCAAGGTCAGCCCGCGTATGTACTCGGGTAGGAAAAAACCAACCCACATACATATGTGACTGTGTATGAAACAGACTACGTACACCTTGAAAGTATTTGAAAAAAATAAATGCAAGTACTAAATCTACTCCTCTTCGCATGAAACAGGATGTATGTTCATTGGAGGGAGAGGGAGAATGAGGACATTGATATCTTGGTCGAAAAAGACCCTATAGCCATCATCGCACTAAAACAGTGTGGACTATGGAAGTTCTTCGAGTGTTCGTTCATGAGGGAACAACCTAGACTGCTCAATTCTCTTGTGGAGTATTGGAATCCTGATGCATAGGCCTTTATAATAGAGGGTCAATCAATGACCCCAACTACAGAGGAAATATACTTCTTGATTGGCCTCTCGAGGAGAGGGGAACTATTTAACTTGAGGATGTTTCCTCCAGGACCCTTTAACATCGAGGGTTACATTTTCATATACTGTGAGGTCGACACTGGGAAGGTAGGTCCCCAAGTGCCAACTCACAATATCACTAGCCTATATCTACGTGTGATCATACTCTTGATCAGGTGGATTACTGGATCCACTGCCCTTCACCAGGCTTCCCAAGAACACATGCATTGTGTTATTCAGTGTTTGGAGGCCAACATTTTTGACTAGAGTGTGACCATGATTATATGCATGAAGAGACAACTTACAGAATTTCGGCGATGTACCAACAAGAAATTCGGGTTCAGTACCATTTTTTTCTCCTTCTTCTTCGAGAGGGTGCCCAGTCTCAGTCTGAGAGAGATGGTACAGGGGCATGTGGCCTCGTTCCCAGAAGTATGTAGGTGGGAAGCATTGTTTCTTCGACAGGGTGGAGGAAGGACCATAGAGGCCTTTGATGAAAAATTATTTGACTGGTGGGCATGATAGATCCTGGTATTAGAGGATTACCCTTATGTCAGGATCAACTTCACTAGAGATCTAGACATTCCTATGCCTCCCAACAAGGAGCGGGCGATATAGGTAGAATTTTTTTTAAAGTTATTTAATTTTTAAATTGTTTTTTATATATATCATTTTTATGTGTGTATACAGTACTAACTCATGTATCTTCTATGTACAGATGTGGGGTCTGTGTTCCTAGCGGACTTTGTTGGAATCAGAGATGTCCTTTACCAAAGGAAGGACTAGAAGCAGTCGGAGGACCAACAAATGCAGGGGGAACCCCAGCTAGAGAGGCTAACAGAGTTCTGAGACGAGTGGAGCACAACCTCACTGTGCTCACTCGTGATGTACCTATGGGTGAGATCAAAGATATCCCACCTTCCATGTAGCCTCATGTAGTAGGGGTGCCTTGGACTTGGGTCTATCTATTCCTACATTTTTCCAACGTCGTTTTACACTATGGTAGGGCCAACAGGCCTCATGCTTAGATATTGTAGACCATTGATGTGCCAAGGGAACTTTTTGTATATGTATTTGTTGAGGGTATAAGCCCAACGATGTATACTGAATACTTTTGAGGTGTTCATTCCCACCTATGTACTCATGACACTTTTGGAGATATATATATTTACATCTTTTCTCTCTTATGGATGACATTTTTAACAAATGTATTTAGATGTGTATGTGTGTTCTTTTATTTTACGTGTGTGCACCACTCCAATCTAATATTTGATTAGATAGAGTATTTTTTAGATAATCAAATCTCCTAGTAACATGGATATACATAATGTAATCGAAAGAATGTTATAAGAGACATACCCTAAGGAATATTCAATGCAAAGTGGGATCATAAACACAATAAACCCCATTTAAATAGGACACAACCATCTGAGCATCTAAGTAGACCTGGAGGTGAGAGATGCTATGTGACAAAGCATCGCGAAGCAATTCTATCACTACACTATATTCCACAACATTGTTTGTAGCGTTGCCTAGAAAATTACCTCTAGAAGATATAAAATGGCCTCCAGGTGTGAAAATCACCCAAGCTATAGAAGAAAGCCTCCGAGTGTATCAACTATCTCCATTCGCGAACCCAAAATACACCTCCAATTCACTTAACATATGCCACGGTGAAAAAAAAGACAAATAACTACACGTCCACACAGAAAAAGACAAAACTTGTATAAGAAGGTATACATATAGAAAAGAAGTCACCCATGTGACCAAACTAAGAGTAATACTTCTTGAGGTAGAGCCCATTTCTAGGCTCCACCAAGGAATTTTCTTCAAAATCAACCTGAAGGTAAGTGCCCTTCTTCAAGACCTCTTTCACAGTGAACGATACGAACCACATGGGTTTGAACTTGCCTACCCCAAGGGATCTTTGTCTTGATTATAGACCACGACAAGATCTCCTTCGGAGAAAATCCGAGGATGAATAGACCGATCATACTGACACTTGACTTGTTTCTTATGAGCCTCATTGGCTAAGGCTACATCATGACGTTGCTCATCGAGCTGCTCAAGATATAGTAGGCGTTCATCAAGCGGTAAAGTGTCGGGTAGTAATTTCACTACCAACTTTAAAGAAAGAATGTGACACTCAATAGGTAAGATTGCTTACATCTTGTATACGAGTTGAAAAGGTGAAAACCCAATGGTAGTATTCACAAACCTTTGGTAGGCCCACAACGCTGAATATAACATCAAATGCCAATTTGACTTGGCAGAATTGATTGTCTGTTGAAGAATAGTCTTAAGAGACATATTCATAGATTCAACCTAATCGTTTTCTTGTGAGTAATAAGGTGACGAATATTCTTCTTTGAACCTAATATTTGATGTTAACTCAGTCATCATTTTGTTTTGGAAGTAACTGCCATGGTCAATGACAATATCCTTCAGTATATTGAACGTTGCTACTATTTGATTAAATATGAAAAGAGCCATAGTTTCTCCATCATTACTAAATGTTGGAATATCTTCGACCCACTTTGTGAAGTAGTCTACTACTAATATGATGTAATGATGCCACTGGTTGAAGCCAGGTGACATGTAGTGAATTCAATACCCCACTTGGTGAAAGGACCAACAACAGTGACATGAAATATAGGAGCAGGATGCACCCGCATCTTCCGACAAAAGATTTGGCACGAGTGGCACTTGTTGACAGCCTCGACACAATCCTTTATTAACAAGGGATAGAAGTAACCTACACGTAGAATATTTTGGGTTGTTTCCAACTTGGAAAAATGACCGCCACAAGCTCCAATGTGATAGTTTTTCAAAACAATCTCTACTTCTTCATGGATAAGGCATCGGCGAAGAAGGCAATACACACCTCAACAATACAAAGTGTCATCGAGTATAAGATAGTTTCGCACCTAATGTCGAATGTGTTGACGTTCATTATGGGAAGAAAAATGGAGGAACTTCAAATTCTGGAGATAGACTAGTATATCTACATACCTAGGGTCCAAAGATGCAATTATAAAAATATCTCCCTTAATAGTCGATTCTTTGGGCATGATATCACTAGACTCGACTAGAAGTTATGAAATGAGTTTGGCAAAGACCAATGAATTTTTGGATTTCGAAAAAACAAAATCCAAGTCAAACTCCTGTAAGATGACTATCCATAAACTAATATTTCTGCCAATGAATCATCATGACGACAATGACAGTGGTCTTGCGAAGAAAAATGTAGTGACAAAACTGTTGGACAACATGAACAACTACCAAAGAAATCTTCTCAATGTGAGAATAGTTAAGTTCTGGTCCAACCAGGCCTCAGATAACGTAATATATAACATGATCTTTGAGAAAATCACCCTCTTGAACCAAGACCATGTCGATTGTTGAGTCCACAATAGCCAAATACAACAAGAAATATATGTTATAATCGAGAGGCCGGAGCAAAGGGGAATACATTAGGGCATGTTTCAATGCTTCAAAGGAGCGTTGAGAAGCTTCATCCCAACAAAATGGGATCCCTTTTTTCAAGAGATGCATAAACCCTTTAGTGATCTCGACGTAATTCACAACAAAACGCCGAAGAAAATTTGCTTTCCCCTGTAAGCTCTGAAGCTGGGGTATCATGCATAGGGGAGGAAATTGAACTATCACCTCAACCTTGAGAGGATCGACCATGATCCTTATTGTCAATGCAATAAAACATAAGAGACAACCTGAGGTCACGAAGAAAATTCACTTGTTAGGATTCAAGAGAATCCGATAGTAGTGACATCGTTCAAATATTAGTCGAAGATGGGCGAGATGATCATATCTCTTATGAGAGAGTGATACTAGATCATCAAGATACACCTCGACTACGTGTCTAAGGTCATGAAAATAAAACGACATGGCCCACTGAAAGGTAGCTCCAACAATTTTCAGGCGAAAACGCATATTACGATACGTGAACATTCCCCAAGGACAAATAAAATAAGTTTTATGTTGATCCTTGGGTTTGATTTGAATATGATTGTATCCCGAGAAACCATCCATGAATGAAAATACCTCACAAATTGCGCACTCATTGACAATCTGATCGATGAATGGTTTGGGAAAGTTTTCTTTTGGATAGGCCTTATTCAAATCATGAAAGTCCATGCACACGCGAATCATGCCCTATTTCTTGTTAACCGGAACCAGGTTTGACACCTATTTCGTCAACTATACATGGTATATAAAATCGTCTTTGAGTAGTTTTTCTACTTCTACCTTAATTGTTTCCTCTTTTTGAGGATTTACCGAATGAAGCTTCTTTCATACTAGATTGGAATCATCATAAGTCCTAATTTCATTCTCACCAATTTGTGGGTCAATTCCTAGAATTTCCTCATAAGACCAAGAAAAAACGTCACGAAATTATTTGAATAACTCAGTGTAAGTTCGAATCTCTTCGAGGGAGTAATCTACTCCGACGAAAACATTATCCACAATGCCAGGGGTTTTGGAGATATCAATTGGAATCATTGTTGCAATTCTTTCCATGTTACCATTGACATAAAATTCGTGTGTAGCCAGAGGATTGATAGGACAATAATTATCTCCATTCACGGTCGAAACAAATTATCCTGCCTCTATTCTTCTTAAATCGAGAAGGAAGTAAGATCTATGATGTAAATCATCCCAGGTTCTATCGAGACTAGTCATTTCCCCAAGAATTGCCTCGTCAAAGGGAAAGACCATGTCTAAAGTATCTTGAGTGGCAAGAGAATATTGAACCTGAATAGGCTCGATAATTGGATCTAACTCTTGTGCAGGAGTTGGATCAAGGTTGGCCGAATTCTGCTGGACAATGTTGTACACAACTTCAATCGTGGACAAGGGAATGGCCATGCCACGATGCCCTGTCCCTTACATCAAGGATGATGGGGAAGGTAAATTTTGTGGATCGTTAAAGTAGCTCATTCAAAACGACGAAACTTGTAAAATTTCATCCCTTGGCTGGTCGGGAAAAACAAATATAAGATTTACATTTCCATAAGGTGGTGGGTAATCAAAATTTTCCATCAATGATGGAAACAAACTAGCACCTAAGTTGACAGTCTCGAGCTACAGACTATCAATCATCGGGACTGTGTAAGCCCACAATGAAGGGTCGGGATGAGAGAAGGAAAAATGGTCAATGGTCACAATCCATCCCTTGTGTGGAAAACAAAAGACTCGAAAAACCATAGTAACCACTGAATGCATCGCATAATTCCAACTCTTTCCTAACAACAGGTTGTAGTTGAGAGGTGCATCGACCACTTCAAATTTGACACATACGGTTTTTCCTCCCAACTGCATGGGGAAGGAAGGAATAATTATGTGTGGTCTAAATTACTAACCGCCAAACGTCAAAAGAAACGTAGGAAACAGAGACAACCTAAGCTGGCCAATGACCTTCCAACATGCCAATGACATTATGCAGGTCTAGGCACCCTTTTCAACCACTGTAGAAAAAATGTTCCACGTAAAATATTTTTTGGTGTAAGACACTAGTATTAAGGAAGATGGGGTTTTAAGTTGGTTGGATAAAAAATGATTGTTTTGGGTTGCAAGTCTCTACCACTCCCAAAGCGAACAATAGAGCTTTTCTATACAATGGGAAACTCTAGAGGACTTCCAAAGAAGACATAGTGCAAGGGGTCTATGCCAGATCTTCTACAATGGAGTATTTCTAGGAGGCCCTCACATTTGGATTATGAGAATCCTTCTTAAATGCACCTTTAGGAATGTGATAAATCATTTCTCCCACCGTCTTCTTGATTTGGAGAGGAGTTTGTGGGTTAGTGGCTTATCTTCCCTTCTCGACAGATTTGGGCATTCCGTAGTCTCGGACCTTGGTCATTAAATGAGCCTAGGCATTCATCACGTAATTATTTATGATTTGTTTGTTATTGATAGGCATGGGGGGTCTTTGAATTCCCCCTATCACGCTCATGGATGTGAACACATAAGCCATGTTTTTCCCTTGTGGAAAAGGGTTCATCAACACAATAGTCTATTGTTGTGCTAATAGCTTATGAGATTCTACAAGTCGAGGGCACATATGAGTCTGGTGGTCTTGTGTGCAAAGATTACATGAATACTTTGATTTCTTCTTCTCTATTTTTCCCCTACCAACATTATTGGCAGCCTTTTTATCCCCTTTACCCTTCTTATTTCATTGTTTCTTCTTTCCCTCAGGCTGTTGGTTGGCCTTGGGATTCGTTGACTACACACTGTGTACATCTAACATCTGGGTAGGGGGAACAATCGAACTTGAAGTCTGGTTGGCCACAGTCTATTGTATCAACAATTATTGCAACTAATTCGACAACAATTTCGTGGAATTACTTTGTCTTGAGCCCACAATACCGTCGGCATGGGGTCCAATATTTTTATTGGCCTTATCAAGAGTAGACTGTGATTCATTTGGAAAAATATCATAGAGAATGTCAGACTGAGAGTAGATCAGTTCAAGTTGTTGAGCTCTCATAATCGCCTCCTCTTCTAAAAACACTCTGGAATTTGCTACGTCCTTGGATACGCAGGGCACCAAATACTTCAGAAACCACTCAAGCAAGAAATCAGGAGGGACCTTGACTTTAATTAACCTCTTTCTACACCGTCATTCTTGAATATGATCAGAGATGTGTTCGTCCTTGGTTTTCTCAAAGTTGACCATCAATTTGGTGCCATCATTGTATCTCACAGGTAACTGGTAATGGTTTAAGAAGACCATTGCCAAGTCATTGAAGTAAGAGTACCTTGAGCGATCGAGCTCAATATACCATTTCATAGCACCCTCGATAAGAGTGCATCAAAAAAGGTGCAACTGGACAGAATTCTCCTTCAACGAGTTTGATGAGCACCATAAATGAAAAGTCATCACATGATCGCCTAGATCTTTGCCAGGCTTGCCTTCAAATTTTAGAATATTTGAGGGAAACTTAGTTGGCATGGGGCCAATGTGCATCGTGACAAATTGGGTCATTCAGTAATATCGAAAAGTCCGGTAGATGTAGCACTTCTAGAAACGATAGTTTTGGTTGTGAACTATTTAGAGGAAAAGAGGGTCCTAGAGTTTGACTGGCACTAGGTTTCTAGGAAAATTTTGACTGCTAGCCAGGGTCTTCCTAAAAATTGTGGTCTTGACTAGCATAGTGTAATTGCATCTGTTGGGTTATCATCCGATGACTCTCGAAATTGGATGGCATATCTTATACAAGGATTTCCCTTTGCATTGTGTTCCAAGGACCTTGGAAGGGGATGCCCCCATCTGATCCAATGGCCATGGGTACGGAGCCCTGACCAGGGTTCCATTGATCATGGAAGGGGTTTCCCCTGACTGACATCCCTTACGAGGGAACTAATCCCTACCAAGGATTCCAAATACCCTATGTGGAAAAAACTCTAGTCATCGCTCTTTGTGAAGGAATAGTACCTTGCACTGGGTTTTGTTGGCCAAAACTAGGGTTTCCCCTAGCTGAGACAATAGTCGAAGAAAAATCATTGTTCCCAAATGCGTCGAACAAAGAGAACGACAGAGATCCCACCAGGGTTTTATAATATGAAGGTCCTAAACTGCTTCCACCAAACAAGATATAATTAGCATTTGGACCGATTGGCTGCTGAAAAGAACCATCGATCGAAGGGGATGGGGGAGGTATATTACCCCCACCATAATGGATAGCATTAAAAGGGGCAGAAGTGCCCCCGATTGAACCTTTCACGGGAGTGTTCTATCTCCCTACCCCCATACCCTTGGTATGTTAGGTAGAATAAGAAAGAAACGAATTTGAATTAAAGTTGGACATCCCATATGAGGAGGGAGGGCCCGTCACACTTTGGGTAAAAGGAGTAGTGGTCGAAGTTGATAACGGTATCGGTCCACTGCCCGAAGTTGAGGGAGTTGAGACCATTGTGGTTCTAACTGGTGAAGGTGGGAGAGGAGGTAGGATGCCCCCTATGGTAGTATCCATAATGGAAGGATGAGGAATCCCAGATAGAGTAACAACATTCACTTTCATTTCCGCTCATAGGACTATATGGAACTCAGAAGATGTCACCTTGGGAGGGACAATATGAATTAATATCGACATCGACAAGTCAGTAATCAGAGGGATATCTAGCCTGAGAGCCTCTGCCTCAATCTCATATATGGTAGGTTTCTCTGGAGTCAAAAATTGTCCTCCCGAAGTAGGCTCGAGCATAGTTTTCTATGGCACGGTCACTTCGAGCAACCCTTCTTGGTCATGTATTCACCGTGGCAATGGCAGAGGCGGCTTCAAAGTAACTGAAAATAGGCCCTGAAGCCTTCATGACTGACGAATTTGTTGATCTTCGAATTTGTGAAATGATCAATCGACATAGTAACGATTGAATAGCGTTGAACACAAAGCACACACTAAATATTTTCCTAAAGACAAATCAACTAGTCGACTATCTAGTAGGAACAATAGTTACACCAATCGACACTAGAGTAACTAACTAGTGTAAGTGCAACTTGAACATGGAAGCACCCTCCGGGTATAATTTGCGAAGTGATATCTGACGTCCACCCTAGGTGTCGTGGTATACCCCTACGATTAATCACCTATGTAAGTCCATAAAATATGGGAAACTAGGTTTCCAACTCACAGTTAGTTACCAGGTGAGTACAATCGGCAGTCGAGCATATCGTAATGAGAAGGATGAAAAGTTAGAATCCCTTCAAGAGTATTGAAATTAAATGGTCCGGAAGACAACAAAGGATATCTAATGGATTTGAGTTCCACGAAGCTTTGTAAGAAAATGCAATTGGTATTTTTCCCAAGAAAGACCCTCAATATACAATCCCCACTACGTTTAGTCCAGCTTTGGAGGGTTATCTCCGCTGCCTTTCCTCACATGACCTTGTATTTATCCCCTTTGTTAAAGGGGGGTCCCGACTAACTCTTATGAAACTGGAATTAAAGAACTCCCTAAATCAGACTCCAATGTTTGATTTAACGTGGCCTTGAATAGTTTCCTCTCCAAACCTAATTCAAGGCCCTAAAACATTAAACTAGTTTGTGAACCCTACAAACAAAAAAGTCTAGTGTATTTTAGATTAGGCGTTATTTTTAAGGCTTGATTTACTCAAAAGGTATGGTAGTGAAACTAATGGTTTTATAAAGAGACGAATAAGGAGGAGAAAATTAAATCACTTGAAAGAAAAGTTACTTTGAATTTAAAATCAAAGCTTGTAACTAACTCTTTGTAAATTCAACTTTTCTTAACTGATATTTCAAGATATTGTAAAGAAAACCTAAAACTTGCTTTTGCTTGAATACAAACTACTTATGTTTCAAGAAATTAAGAAGAACTTGAAAATAAATACTCTTTTTCCTTTTTGCGAATAACAACTTTAACTACTTCACCAAATTAAATGCAAGAAAACAAAATTATATTTTTTAACCTTTTTAAAGAGAAAAATATGAAGTAAAATTTTTCTTTTTTCAAAGAAAGTAAAAAGGGATAAAAAGTATAAAAAAAAACAAGACTAGTAAAGACCTTCAACCCATTGCAGATCGCAGGATTCAACCAAGAAACCAAAAAGGAAGATCTAACACTCGACAACTTTCTTAAAACCTTTTAGGGAAAAAAAAATAAAACTAAGGAAGCAAGTAAACTGGAACCTATACCCAAGCTATGGCTACAGATAGAGACTCTGGTTGATTCAAGAAATCCCTCAGAAGTGTGAACTTCTATCAGGAAAGAGGTAAACTCCCTCGTTGTCAATTTTTTTTTATGAAACAAAGACGTGGTCTATTGCATCAATAGCCTACGTATGTACGCATGTTGTTTACTATGCAGAGCACGTATGTAGACGGGATGACCCAAGATAGGGTCCATACACCTCTGTGTCTTTTCAAAAATAAAAAAAATAGGGACAACTGGTATGCACCTTGGAGGTGACCATAACTCCTTAACAAACTTAGTAAACTTGAATGAAACTCGAAAGGAAAACAAATCAGTCAATCAACCCAAAACCCCCTAAAAACCCTAGAGAGATCCCCAGTATCGTCTCCAGTTCTGCTAGCAAGAAAATTCCCCCTTTAACTATACCAAGGTTTAAGATATAGACAAATCGAATGATTGTCTAAAATTCAATCTAATTTCTACTCTACCCCAAACATACCAAAACAAATGAAAAGAAAGAAATAAGAGAGAATATCAGTAATTGTACCATTTATCCCATGTCTGGAGATGATCTCCTCAAGCTTTGTGGTTCCAATGACTGCAAGTCTCCTCCCAAGGTTGACCTGCATCTAAAACTAGGAAAACAAGGACTACAAGCATGCTACTTATATTCATGATTTAGGGTTAGATATCAAATGACTTGTATAAATCAAAGAGAATACACAAAACATCACCATTTGGGATAGGGAAAAGATATTATTTTATTCATCCAACAAAGACTAAAACTTACAATCTGTGTCGACCACCATTCCGTGAATGTGTTCCATGGTCCTCTTTACAACAATCCAAGTGCACCTTCAATATTCCTCTTCTCTCAATCTTCAGATCACCTCAAGGGAAGGGAATGGATTGAATGGAAGAAGAAGGGGTTGAAGAGGGAATGTTGAGGCAATATCTCACAAAAGGTAGAAAAATCTTGGGCAAGGAGGGGAAGTGAAATTGGGAAGAGTTTCATTGTTCTTATGCTTGAATGTGAAATGAGACCCAAAAAACCACTTTATATGACAAAAGGATGGTTATTCAGTTGGGTGATGAGCTATAGCAGGTGAATTGGTTGGGAAACCTCCAACAGCTCGTGAATTTCACCAAATTTCTTGCAACTTTTGCAAGCATACATGGGTTGTTTAGTGTGCAACAAGTGTATGTATGTGGGTTGTATATCATGCAACAATCATATGTATGCGAGACGTAATGGTGCATGGCGTGAACATGCTCTAAAAAATGGTTTTTTATGAAGATCTCCTCAGCAGTGCTTTGGAAAAATATGCAAGTAAGAGGGCCAATGCCATGTATGCATGAGTGGGGAATTTTAGGGCTATAACACTAACATCCTAGCTATCTCTTCTTTTAAATTATGCTGATATATGGGGCTCATTTTGTATTGTCTCTTTTTCATAGGTTTGGCATATGGATTCAATAAAATCTTTATCTCTCCTAACTCCCCAACAATTCCTTTCATTTATGAGAATGTATTCAATAACATATCCTGGTACTTGCACAGTAACTCGACACTCTTCTCGATTGTCTCACTGCTCTAGTAGTCTCCTATGTTCATGAATTTAGGATTACCTTATGTACCAATGTTAACTTTTTATGTTCTCAAGGAGTTTGCATATATAGCTAACTCAAGCTTCAGTCCTTGTATTGCATGCTCCCCTTTAGTCTCTGGTATCTAAAAATTCTTGGGGTCTTCATCCTCTTTATCTTCTTGTGCAACAATATAGCAGTCCAATACCCCCTCAACTAGTGCAGGAAATCTAGGTACATTATACAAGGGTATGGACCCTATCAAGTTCTCTGATGAAAAAATATTATTCTTGATAACCTACAAGGATGAATCAAGAAAAGGATTATTATGATCAAAACTAAACATTATCCTGAAGTTCATGCTCAACGCTTTCCAATGCTTTGTCCATCTGCAAACTTCTAGTTCTATGTATCGATTCTTTGGGATAGTCTCCAAAGTATGGAAAAATAAATACGTCCATTCCTTCCTAGGTAATATATTCCATCTTGCAATACATTGTGTAACATGATCCATAAGACAACTCAATATTGTATACTTATGCATATCATATTTGTTCTTTATCCCAAACCTTACATGTAGTAACCTTTTTCACTGCTTCCAATCTCTTATTCCATTCATGTGTGCATCCCATCATCTCGCATGGGTTTCTTTCAGTGAAACATCTAAAGCTAATGATATTTGATGATATGATATTTGTAATTCAAAATCTCTTATAAAAGAAACTACATCAGTTATTCCATCATACCTTGAAGGTTCACATATCTCATTTCCAATCCATCGTAGTGCATGAGTAATCCGAGAACATTTCCTTGTAGACACATCATGCAATATTTGTTGCCAATTATCCATAGATTATTCTAAGTATGATGTGCATGAAATTATACTTCTCTAACTAACTACACCTTTAGTCGTAGGATTCACATGATCATCTATTTGTGCATTCATTTTATACAGATTATCAAGTCCTTTTCCCTTTGCTAGTTCTACATATCTTCTTACTTTAGTAGAATATAATAGAGCAGTAACCTTCATGTCTTGTACTTCAAATACCATATTTATTTTATTAATATTAATGATAGTTTGATTATAAAATGCCCAATAAATTCCCAATAGTATTCGATAAGGTTTACTACCATCTACTATTTCGATCACTTCAAATTCTGCTACACTACGCACTCCATCAATATTGACACTTACCCCTTTCAACCTTCCAACTGGAACAATATTATGTTGGTTCTCTAATATCAACTGGATAGGAGACCAAATCAACCTCGTTTGGCCCATAATCTCCCAAGTTTTCCTCGATATGACATTCACATCAGAACCTAAATCCAGAATAATATTATCTATGACGTAGTTCCCTATCTATGCATTGAGTCAAAAATCCCTATTTGTTCTCTTCTTGTGATGCACCTAATTCACTGATCTGTGTGTGACATGTATTTCTTTCTCTTGGGATAAATGATAAATAATTTCATGGAACATACTCAAAGTAGACTTATCTTTCATTATCTCTAAAAAAAAAATCAGAAAAATTATTCAAAGTGCTTACCTTGTCAACTCACCTTTCTAAAGAGTAGTAAACTGGTGCCATATCATACACCTACGGTCTATCATATAAATGTGGCACAGATGAAGTTAAAGTTATCTATTATTCTTTGACCACTTCTTTTCTTGATTTCTAGGATGTATCTTTCTCTTTTCTCAAATCAAACAATGGAAGAGGTTTGGTTGCTTTCCTTACCCACTAGTGGATTCTATTCCCTTGATTCGTCCCATTTTCTCTACTTTGTATTCTTCTGCATGTAATTGTTTCTATCTTAGGTTGTTCATCGTGCACCTCAGCTACTATCATTGGTATATTTATGTTCCTCTATTCTTTCCATTTTACGATCAATTGTGGAAAATCCTCTGTCGCATGGTCTAGAACTCTGCAGTAAGTACACATCGTGCATGGGTTTAGATAGTCTCGTGCCAAATGTCCAGGATTATTACAATTATAAAATATAATAGGTCCTCTCTCTCTACCAAAGCCTCCTCTTTTGCAACCTCTGAAACACCTTGTCCTCTTTGATTATATCCTCTAGGAATATAATACTACGAAGATCATCCTTCTGATTCTTCACCTTGGACTCTATATGTGTCTGAAATGTGCTCTCTCATTAAGTAAACTACACAACAATCCTTCTCTTCATATCATATGGACTTGCAAAAGTTACAAAATAGATTTCTTGTAGTACTATGGTACTTCTGCATCAATTGGAAATTACGAGGGTGGTGACCGTCTTACACATTTTGCACCATAGCCCTAATGGGTTTGGAGCTCCCATATTAAAACACTACTGAAAATATAGAAATTCATCCTTATGACCACCCTCTGTTCTACATGTGATACACCAGACTCCCTCATACTTTTCTTTTCCTTTCATAATTTCATATAACTGAATAGTTAGTGCAGATAGATATGACTGGACTTGAGCCATCCCCACGTTATTTTACCTTACAAGGGATTCTTCTAATTTCATAGAAATCTTCAGATATTTGGACTATGTCACAATCTTCTCTTGCATCAAATGGCAACGTATATGTGGAAACAATCTTGCATGAAACCACTCCCTGTATTGTTCATATGGAATCTGGAATGTCAATCAATCCTTTAGTATATTGAACCCTTGATCATAGTCCCACATTGATTCATTTACTATCTGATTAATCTCCTTCATCTCTATAATACATTGTGACTGAGACTCAGGCTTCTGGAATTTTTTCGTCAAGGCTTGTATTACCTCTACCAATGTTCTTGTTTCACTTGGAGGTGTAGTATTTTGATATTTCATGTACCATAATATTGTGTGATCTTTGAAGGTCATTTCCAACTATGAAATATTCACATCATCATCCTAGATTTTCTTCACATTCCATATGGTGTCACAAATAAAAAAATGATTCTCTGGATCTTCTGAACCGACCCCTTGATAGAGAGGCATCCTTAATGTGGGATCTACCCCCGCCATCATATTCTATGTAGTATTATTTCTTGCCAACATTGACTAGTTCTAACTCAACGTACTACTTCTTCTACTTTGATTACTTCTACTACTATCTTTGATTCCTTCACTAACTACAATTGGAAAAAAAATTGATCTTACCTCATTTCTTGGAAATGGACACAGATTTGTGGGTTCAATGTAGAGTCCTATCTGAGTGGGATCCTCTTCTATTGAACTAATATGAGTGCCACAGTGTCCCTTTCCTCTTTCTCATTATGTTTCCCTTCTCTCTCAGCCACAATCCTCTTCTTACTCAGTCTAAATATCTTACCACTATGTAATACTTTGATCTCTTCATTCGTCGCACACTCTTTTTCTCTCGACATCCTCAACCCATTTGTTCCTCATTCCTTCTTTTCATCTCTCTTTACACTCATATCAGTTTGTGTTCATCCCTCAGTTCCCTTGTGTGCATGAAGGCACTTAGCAATCAGACTCCATATTCATTAATTTAGTTTCATAGAACAACATCTTAATCCAAGTAGATAATGACTTCATGTATTTTTTGTGTGGTGCTTTAAATAATTCCCTCTCAACAACATTGTATGACTAAGTTCAATCTATGGAAAATTCAGTAATGTAGCCTCCTAGCACACTATCCAACCAATAATCAAGTGTGTGTGTTGTCTTATTTCTTACTGCATTAACTTGTTGAATTAATTCAAGAGTCCAATTCCTTGGACCCATGGTTTGATATCTTCCAGTCCTCTCAAAAAATATCTGGATCCACTCTACTATAATTTTTGAGAAGTCAACAAAAAAAATTCCATGAAAATATGTAAACACATACCTTTGTAACCATACTTCTACATTTATCCTCAAATTTGTATTCTTATCTACTGCAAACTTGATCTCCTTAATTTCCAACCATTTTTTGATCTTCTCTTTAGTAGGCCTCTAGATTCCCCTCATTCGTAGATCTCGGTCCCGACAACAAAATTATTTGTTGGCTCACAGTGGGTAGACCTAGGATTAACCATTAATCCACAAACAAATCCCAATATACTATCCCTTTCGGCATCACACACAAGAAAGTTAAGTCTCACCCGAGGTACCTATGGGGACTGAAGGAACCAAGCTTCCATAGGCATGGGGGAATATGAGGCATTCATCCTTATTGTTTTCTTAACATTCATTCATATATTATGTGTGAAAAACCATAACAGTACCATAACATATGACATAATCGTCATACTTTACCATTCAACTTATGTGTGGGACCATCCAATACATATTCAGGTTAACCATTAAGAATCTATTATATGTGCACAATAATCATCTCAAAGAACACATCATAACATGATACACATCAGAAAACAAGGATTTAACATGGTTCACCCCAACTGAGATATGTCCACAACGAATCGCTTATTATATTATTCATTCATAGTCTTACTTACAACAAGTTCTCACTATGCTCATACAATGATCTTCAGTAAAAACACAAACCTACCCAAGTCATTCTATGTTGTAGTGTACACATGCCTCTAGATTGATATTTGAATCAGCTCATACTCATCTCATTGTTTCATCATCTCCTTGTTACTTTCTATGCAAAACCCATACATATTTATACATATACATTGGGGATTAACCCATTACAATGTGGACAAAATTCCCCAAAGATCCTAACCAACTTCCTCCTTTTTTGTGTTGACTCCTTAAAATCTGTTAATTGACTTCCATGTGCACTTCTCCTTTGTTGATTTGTCATGCGATTTTCTCCTGAGTTATTCCAAAAACATACCCAAAATGTCCTACTCCAGTAATATGCTTTAAAAACATGAGTTATCCATGAGGGTTTGCAATAGTTTCAATTGGGGAATATGATGAGTTTCAATTTTGACCAACTTTCGATACCTCCTTATGTTTATAATACTTTTTTCCTAACCATAATCCTTGTATTTATCCTTTCTACTATTCAATATTAAGGTTTTTTCTAAAGGTAATTTCTATACACACACATTATTATTTCTATTGGTTTTCTTATTAGCATTAAAATAAGCAACATATTTTATGTTTTCTTGGGACTAATGGGTCAATCAAAGGATTATTGCACATCCATTTTTTCTATTGATTCCTTTTCTATGGAAGTATTGGAATTTGTTTGG
This sequence comes from Picea engelmannii, assembly GCA_009831015.1. Taxonomy (NCBI): domain Eukaryota; kingdom Viridiplantae; phylum Streptophyta; class Pinopsida; order Pinales; family Pinaceae; genus Picea; species Picea engelmannii. The sequence continues at coordinate 607,949 of ML777558.1, read as the reverse complement.
TTTAAATAGTGAATACTATGGATCTATCCAAGGAATACTTATAGTTATTGTCAATTCCATGGGTTTCCATGGATCGTGCAAGATTATGTCATCATTAATTTCCAATTCCACGGGTTTCCATATTTTGTGCAAGATGTCGTGAGCATTGGAAATCTTTGGAATATAGTTATATGGTTAAGGTAGAATTAATTAATATCCATGACATACTATTGATAATATTATCTATCTTTCGACACTTTGTTTATCCATTATTATGATTCCAAAACTCTTTTTGAAAAATGGCTTGAGAATATCCAATTCTCAATCGTGCTTTTGTTATTAATATTCATAGTACATTAAATATCAATGTGTGTATATGTGATAGTATTCACCTCCACTAGGGTAAATAGTACATATTAATAAGATATATTATGATAGTTTATCTTTGATTTGCATTCTCAATTTAGTTGGATGAGTGATTGTGTCTTATTATGAATTGCCAAATTAGTGAATTAGAGTGTTGTTTTTGTAGTAACGATCAAACATTGTGTTTGAAAGAGACAAGGATCATTATGAAAGAAAAGGTGTTGCATGCTATTTAGTTAGTTGTACATATATGCATTCATATCTAGTAACTTTTCAATTTCATTTACTATGTATGTAAAGTTAGTTCTATAGTTGATTAACTATTCTACTTTGTTGTGTATTAAGTGTTATTGGTAGATCAATTCCATAGAAAGTTATTTATTGTAGTTTCAATTTCAATCTTGAGTTTTCTATGGATTTTGATTTCGTTTATGTAGATTAGTATGATTTCTATAAATATTTTCTTATATAGTAAATTTTTAGTTAAACGAGGTTGTGTTTTTAGTAGAAATAATTTCAGTTATGAATTAAAGATATGATTTATGGTTTCAATTAAAGTACATGCTTAAAGTAGGAATAAAATTTCCTTTTCTCTTAAATAGAAGGCATTGCATAAAATTAGAGCAATTGAGGATCAAAGTCCTACACAAATATTACAAACATATCACAAGCACTAATATCCCTAGTTGACATACTAAGTGCACAAGTAATCTAGACATCATTGGTATTATTAGCATGGTGTTTATTTGACCTGTCACTATTAATAAAAACAATAAATTTCATCATATTTGGATATGAATGGATCATAAAATACCTATTCACTCTTCATATAAGGACTTGTGTCTCCTCCATCATTAATGCTCCTCCAAATCTATTTTGATTAAGTTTCTTTGAGTTATTCTAGGACAACCTTCTCTGTGATATGCTCCAATACATGCCTGTTCTCACAAATTATACAACTAATTTTGTATAAGAGACTCTCTATGGGATTATCTCTTTATCATATAGTCCTTCCACCACACTTCATTCATTATTGTGCTTCTCTAAACACATTCATCATGGCCACTTGGTATCTTTTCTATGTCTTCCATAAATTAAACCTTGTGCTTCTCAACACATCAACTCTATCTTCATGTCCTCCTTTAGCGACCCTCCCATGTGAGGTCCATATTCTTCCATATTTTATAGGTTAGGCATAAATCCCTATTACTACAACAACATATTTATCTACATTGGAATTTAACTAATCAATCCCCTATGGCATCTCATTAAAATAGAAATATACCACATGCATGAGCTCATCTTAAAATGACTATAAATGCAATAGATTCACAACATTCCAATAAATGACCATCAACAATGAGGATTCTCCAACAACATTTTTATCCATTCTTATAGGATTACCAAAAATCAATCTAGAACACTTCATGCATGTCATGTTCATACTCAAAGAGGTGCATTAAGTTAACTTGGATATCTCCACTACCTAGTATAAATACACACATTATAGATATCTTAATGCATGGATATGCACTTCAAACCAATGTTTCACATTTATATTCACCTAATACCACCACATTTCCCTCACTATGCATCAATGGAGGTCCAAACAACATAACCATTTTTTGTCTCAATTTAGACTTCAGGTTTGCAAATGTGTCAAACAGAGGGTGTTGTAGTCCAGGATGCAAACATATTCAACCTTTCTATGAAGGATATGTCGAATAAGGAATGCATGATGTTGTATTTAAATATAGTGTAAGGTAGAGGGGAGGAGAAATAATGAAGATTCCATTAAAGTAACCATCTATATCAAAATTAGCCCCAAGGTTTAGCTCAATCATTCTTGAGCCTGATGTGAGATCTCTCCCACTATGATCATCTCAAGAGGTTATGTGTTCAACTCTTTTGATTATTTTTGGGTCAGGATCCATAATCAGGGTCGATGATACCCCATTTACCCTCCATGGATCATGGGGAATTACTTGGATGGTTTTCCACGAGGATTTCCTTAGAAAAAAAACCATGTATATCAAAATCAATACGATTGATATGCCTATGCCCATATCCTTACAAAAATCATACTCTCATCATGGGAAATAGTATGCAACATAGCAAAGATATCCCAAGATATACCAAAAAGACAATAACCCTCAACATAATCATAGATATACATATATATGCCTCATATGGTAGTTACATGATCTTATAAAACAATATAGAAGTCAACTAATTGTAATCCATTATTCTATAGCTCATTGCATGGTGTCTTAGTGCACAAAAGTCTCCTATCTTGTGATATTTATAGGAACAAATGCTTCTATGAGTGATAAAATACATACTCAATCTTCATCATCCTTGCTCCAATTATCATCCATGTACTCAAGCTATGGAAATCCTTTCATAAGTTATGAAATATTCCCCACTTATGTATAAAATTGTTATTTCTCAAAAAGGTGACAAAATTTGGCCACAACATTCCCCTTTTGTCCCAAATATTAGTAAATCATTTGATGACACTCACTAGTTCTCATCCTTGTGGTTCTTTGGAAGGGGTATTCATAAAAATAATGATTTGTTCAATAGTCGAGATATGGATTAGATTTTATTCCCTAAGTTCAAGATTAAATATAGATGTGCCAACCTAGATAGAATTATCCTAGAGTGAGTTCAAAGTATTATTTGAACAGTATCCTAGAGTGTATCTACTTTAAGAATATCCATTTGAACAAGCTTTGGTGGGTCAATTCAAGTAGAAAAATTGGGTGTTCTCATTGTGGGAGAACTATCTTTAGAATGAAATAAATAATTGTTTATCTAGTTGCTAATTTATGGGGGTTTGTATTGTTCAATGATAATGATCCTTCACAAAATTGATTGTACTATGAAAATGCACTAATTTGTGTGACCTTGTCATTGCAAACTATAGTTTTGGTTTGTAAGATCCAAATGGAGATGGCTCATTTAAAATAGTTTTCAGATTATTGAAGTGGCCCCCCTAATAACATGATCAATGAGCTACTTATACTTTCCTATGTTATTTTAACTCACTTATATCATGGTGATAGTAGGTCTCACTGATCTTGCTATTTCGCTAAACTAAATTATTGTAATAAAACTTGTGGACTAAATTTAAATACATAAAATGTACTGAAGTAAAGAATCGTCAACACAACAATAACACATATATACCCTAGAAATATAGTTAGTTGGGTAGTTAGATCTATTATTATAATAATAGAGACTCATTTAATGATCTCTCTTTGACTTTGTCTAATGGATCATTTTGTAATTCTATATAAAGGCCTAGCAATCCTTCTCATAATATCAAGTTACTCATTTTGGCTTCTCTCATATTTTCTATTGTTCATTGTGAGATTAATTAGGTCTGAGTGATTTAATAGTAATTAGTTTTAGAGGTGAGGCTCCTCTTTGAGCCTCACCTCCCGAGTACTTTATTTAATTTTTTTTCCATGCTTCTTTTGATGAAATATTGGAATGTATAAGCTCCTCCTCTCTCGCCATTCAATCCATCTAGATCTCATCCCCCAAGATATGGATCAGTGGTATCAAAGCGGGACAATATCCATCGAAACAAGGGTTTGAAGCATGTTGTGGGTTCAAACATTTTCATTAATCACCAATCTCCTTTTGGTACTATCAGAATCTATTTTTCGGGCCATACACTATAAGAAATAGAAATGGTCCACAAGAAATAGAGGGAATTTTTTTTAACCCTCGGATATTCGTTCACCATTACAAGGAGAACCATACATGGATTCACTACATCCATACATGGATTCACTACATATATACATGGATCCACTACATCCATTGTTCTGCATCATTTTAAACAAATTTTCAGGGTGTTCATGTTGCCCATGGAGGTTCCACAACCTCTACAATAGCCCATGTTGCTCTGCAAACCCTTGGCATCCTTTGTGGCCATATACACTCAATAAAATTCAAAATACATGATGTAACATCTACATATAATTTCATAGGCTCTACCATATCTCATTGGAAATATATCTTCAATATATCAAATGGGTATTTCACGGAATCTCATTTGGCTTCCTAGTTTTAGAGATATCATAGATTGAATCTCAACATGCATTTGATCCAAGGAGGTCGTGCGTACCACCATATTCAACGGTATTTTTCTCCATGCTCAAGAAACTACAAAAGGAGTTCCACATATGGCTATAAATATATCTTCAACATATCAAATGGGTATTTCATGGAATCTCATTTTGCTTCTTGATTTGAGAGATATATTCAAATGAATATCAGCATGTATTTGACCCAAGGAGGCTGCACGTACCACCATATTCAATGGTATTTTTCTCCCTTCTTAGGATACTACATAAGGATTTCCACATATGGCTATAAATATTTCTTCAATATCTCAAATGGGTATTTCATGGAATTTCATTTCGTTGTCTTTTTTATGAGATATATGTGTTTCAAGCAACACATTTTTGTAACCTGCATGGTCATGAACCCTTCAAATTAGGTATGGTTTTTATCACTCCATGAGCCACCTCAGAACAAGTTCCATATATTTATGGGAACATATTTTTCATAGCTCAAATGGGTCTTCGACGGAATTGGATTTCATCCCCTGTAACAAAAGTTACGAATAAATTTGTAGAAGGATATTTAAAGCCTCCAAAATCATGATTTTTCCATTTTTATTAATGTAAATGGTTATGAGTCAACCACACAAAACCCTTCCCTTCATTGGGAATTAGAATATTTTACTCATGGGTCTCTTTGTAGCATGTATTAAATGATGGGGACCATCATTTTATAAAGGACTAGGAATGATCTAAATTTTATGGGGTATATGGTCTAAATTTGGATGCAAAAGTCATAAAACTATAAAGTTAATAGATTGTCCATGTGGATCAAGGAGATGAACACCTCCTCATTAATTAATTGGGATAAAAGGTTTCCCATATGGTTCAAAGAGATTCTCACTTCTCCATTATTGTATTGGGTTTTATTTTCCACTACTTAGTTACTTGGGTAGTTAGATCTATTATTATAATAATAAAGACTCATTTAATGAGCTCATTCCATTATTGTATCATGTTTTATTTTCCACTACTTAGTTAGTTGGATAGTTAGATCTATTATACTAATAATACAGACTCATTTAATGAGATATTTTTGACATTTTCCAATGGACCATTTTGTAATGTTATATAAAGGCCTACCAAGCCTTCTCATAATATCAAGTGACTCATTTTGGCTTCTCTTATATTTTATATTGTTCATTGTGAGATTAATTAGCTCTGAGTGATTTACTAGTAATTAGTTTTAGAGCTGAGGCTCCTCTTTGAGACTCAACTCCTGAGTACTTCATTTACATGTCTTTTTCCATGCTTATTTTCATGAAATATTGGCACATATAATCTCCTCCTCTCTCAACATTCAATCCATCCCGATCTCAACCCCCGAGATCTAGATCAATTGTAGTCTGAGAGAAAGTATGATATAGTTACCAGTAGATCCTCACATAGAGAAACACATACTATACCATCATATATAAGAGAACATGTTCATATATACATATATACAAAAGAGGGGAGAGAACCATCAAACATTTTTATCATATTTAGAATAACCTCTTACATTCCATTACAAAGCCATGTCTATATATGTATGATATTCTATTACAAGTTGGTTACATTTTGTAACTATCTATTCATTAGACTCTAACTTCCTATATGTTTGGATCTCCTAACTGACTACTATATTGAACTTACTCCCTACAACATCTTCCNTTGCTCGTCGCAAACAATGGGGGGGAGTCTGGTTATTGCATTGACAAAATTATTTACAAAATTGAGGATGAGAAGAGAATACATGGAAAATAAGAATTGTTGATGTCGAGCCTTGCTGGTATTTTTTTACTTCACATATGATCTGATTTTTGCACTGGCTTCTCACTCTTTCAAACATTGTTTACTATATGACTGATGTCGTTAGTAACATGTGGTGGAAGAACATATTCCATTACCCAAAGTGTGGACTTAAAATTGAGCTCCTTATACTAACTTATAAGCATGTATGTTTGAAGGTAAACCAATCTTTTAAAACTTAGGACTACTTGTCATATTCTTGCTACCCTCTTTGGTAGTCTAAGCACTCCACCTTTTCAACTATTTTTATCTAATTTTACTGGGTAAAAATATACTTTTACCCCCAAAGCTAGTGTTGTGCTATCAAGTGGGGTGTGTTCTCCTCATCCCATTGAGATGTCATTTGGAATTTCTTAGTTGGCTCAATGAAAACTATGTCTATAGTGTTGGACCCATTCTACCATGGAATGATTTTTGTTTACTACAAATGTCTTCATCTTCTCACATGACAACAAATCATGTGTAGTTGTTACATTTATTTTCTTTTGTATATGTCCACAAATTTCATCTACGTTGGACTTGTACTCAACCATGGAATGATTTTGGCTCATTCTACCTAGGAGAGCGTTCAACATCTTCCACTTGTCTCGCACTGATCATTTGTGTATTGTATTCATGACTAGTGCCTTGATTCTCCTTCCTCAAGATTATGCTTCGAGCTGGCCAAATGATATGACTACATGTTAGGGATAATTATAAAATTCCCCTACATCCTTAAGATTGAGATAATGGATCACAAGAGGGACATTCTTTTCACTACGCAATGTTTAATATCTCCTAACATTTGTATCCAACATGGATGGTTATATTCTCCCATAGGGAGGGGAAGTGTAGGAAGATCATCATATGTGACATTCTTCATCAGAAAATCCTATTTTGGGAGCTTAACTACTTGAAGGATGGTTTTTATTTGTTCCTTTGGTTACCTTATAAAGGAGATTATTTCATGTCTATGAAGATTGTTGAACAACACACTGACACTGAGAGAGGAGGGTGAATTAGTGTTTGGAACTTTTGGCTAATTTTCACACTTTCATAGATTACCTAAATTAATTGAATAAGATATATGTAGTTCAATTAATTATTCATAAATATATATAACACAAATTGTATGAAGTAGATAAAATATCATTCTTTTATTTATTTAACTTGAATGAATACATATAAAATCAATCCTTTAATATCTTCAACTTCAACTGAATATGAGAGATCCAACTCTCTAATACAGGACCCATATTGTAGTTCTCGAATCCAAATGAGAAATGAGGAATGCAACCCTCATAACAAGACCCATATTTTTTTTATCTCATATCCAACTGAGATGTGAGGACTCCAATCCTCATGGAAAGACTCAACCTATAAATGTACACCAACCTGATAGAATGAAATTTCATTCAATCCATTATATATATATATATCCACCAATACACCTTCTTCCATTCATATTCCTTTACTTATATAGTCCTCCAAAGGGTGCCACTTTGAAACAATGTGTCATTTTGGAATGAAACATTGCACCCCTTCATTTAATTAACAAAAATGGTAACTTTTATTAATCGATTTTTGTACACCAATTTAGGCAACGATTTTCATCTAAAGATTTTGGCTTGGTGGAAACGAATTTTAAAATTATACAACATGGGTCTTTTGCAGATCATGCCCAATTAGTTGACATGTTGGAAATTTCCCCAGAAAGTATGCGAGATGGTTAGTACAAGGGGTTATTTGAAGGAAACTTTCCTAGTTTTTCCTTTCGTCGTCGGATGTCAGATTGAATTCGATACATATTACCTTTTTGTGAATGTCTAAATTGACTTCCACATATCTCATTTGTTGGTGATTATTTAAACTCAACTTGTAAAACTTTTACTTGATGGTTATATTAAAATAGGTTCCCTCTCAGTTGCTAGTCACTAAATATTTGACTTGGTCTCACCCTTTTTCGTATTTGCTTCCTCATTCGATCGACAAACATCTTTTTGGTCGACTAAACTAGGAGAAATTTTGACTCGAGTATTTCAATTCTAGTCGACCCATCTTACTTCAACCTCAAATCGACTTTTATTTAAGTTTTCTTTGATTTTGACCTTTAGGTTATATATTTCTTGGACCGACTCGACTTGGAAGAAAACCGATTTGAGAAATTTGACTTTGGTCATCTTTCTTTGGCCGACTTGTATTTCCCGACTCAATTTTCCTTCGACTTTGAAATTCAATTGGTCGACTTGTCTTTGAATCGTCTTGAAATTGATCGACTTGTCTTCTCCAACTTCCATCAATCGGCAAGCTTGCAGTCAGTCGACTTTTCTTCGACTCATCTTGCAGCCGATTGACTTCAAGATAGTCAACCTTATTGTTGTTTGAATCGAATCGACTTGTGACTCAATGGTGTCAATGCTTCCTCACCAAACATCCACCATTGAAATTATGTCTCATCTCTAGAATCTTCTTCAATTCAGATTTTATGAATCACTTTTAATGAACCATGTCTTATTAACTTCTTTATTTGTGATTTGTATGGATCCATATTGGATTATCCATTTACCATTTTTATCTAGACAGTTTCTTCACAGTTTCTTCATTTGTGCATGGATGTTAATGACACAATATCAACCTTATACAATATAGGATGAGTGTATCAAGATCATACAATATATTAGTCAATATTATATTTCTACTGATATTCATGTCACCTTCATAACATTATGTCCCATATTGACAATGCTTGACATTCAAGTCACCTTCATAACAATATGTCCAATATTGACAATGTTTCTCAAACCAATAAATCAATGACACTTCACCTATTTATCAAGGTTGAAATCAATGAAAACCAAATTACCAACAATCTCCCCCTTTGTTATTGATGGAAACTTTAGTAAAACAATATTACTTCCCTTATGATATGTATTCTATATTTTGAGTCCTTTGAGATGACTTTGTTTTACTCTTTATCTATCCCCCTTTGACAATAATGACAAAGGAAATATTTCTCTTCTCCCTCTAAGATGATGCTCCCCTTGTCTTTGTCCCATTTATTTTTTACTTTGATTTTATTGTTTATCTCTCCTCTTTTGACATCAATGACAAAGGAAAGAAAAATTTTACTACTTTTCTCCCCCCTGTGAATGTGTCAGTTTTTATCTCAATATCTTGGGAATTTTGTGTTCAAATAAGGTTTCATTGTCTTCACCTTTGTCATAACGGACAAGGGTGTGAAGCTTATCGATATTATTGATCTATTTCTTCTTATTCTTGATATTCTTTAGTTCTTTGATTCCAAGATATATTTATTGTTCTTTCATATCATTAATAAATTTGCTATGTTCATACCCTGTCTTTATATATTTTGAACTCCTTTTGTTGCTTTCTTATTTAGATATTATTTTTTTTATTCATCACACTATTCTACAGATTGATTTTCTATTGAGAGTTCATCATCGTCACCACTATTTTTTGCACCATGATATTCTTCATCTTCTTCTTTAGAAATTATTCTTCCTTGAGCTTGTTCCTCTTCATATGCAAATCTCTGAATTTCACATTCTTTTTCAGGAGTTTCATCCATCATTTTATTGTTATTAATTTCTTCATTTTTAGGTGCAAGATATTTATCATCTTTCTTTCTTTCTGCTTCATATTGTCTTCTCCATGTCTTTACATAAGGAACTCTATTTGATGAACTTTTATTTTCTACATTTGTCCTTTGAGATTTATCCTCTCTTTGTTTCTTCCAAAGTTCATTAGATTTCTTTCCTGACTTGTATTGATTAATTTTCATGGGTTGTATTCTTGATTTCCTACAGTCTTGGTATTTTTGCCCAAAATTATCATAGTTGTAGCATCTCATGGTATGGAAAAACTTTGTTGTATGCCCAACATAATTGCATCTCCAACATTTCATTAAGTTATTGAACCTGTTGAGCACTCAACATACCCTAAAAAATCCTATGTCAATTTTTAATTTTGGGTACCACTTGATCTTTTGCACTATCTAATTCGACTTCATTATGGAAAATGTTTTCTTTGCCTATCATATTGACTCTCATTAAGTCTTTCAATTTTTTCCTGAATCTATGAAATCTAATGAATTAAAAGGTATAACCTTTAAATAAAGAATCAACAGCCCAAACATTTCACCCGATGCGCCTAAATTCGGCATTGGAAGGATTTAAAAGATGAAGAAAAATCACTCAAAAAAACCACAATCGTCGAATGCCAATCTTCATCGGCATCGAAAAAAAGGAAGTTTTATTTCGTGATAAGAATTACACAACGATATCATCGACAACTAATCACCTTCAGCATCAGTAAAAGATGAAAATAGTAAATGTTAACAAAGAAAGAAATGATATCGCCGATGGTAGATACCCGACATGCTTAGCGAAACAAAGAAGACCAAACTGTGACAAATGGTTGGACCATGCTAAAAGTTTTTCTTTGATCACCCACTCCTAAATTTTTTTGGCATCGGGAGTCTTTGAAGATGCTAACCCAAAGGAAAATACATGATAGGTTTATCCACGACACCTTTTTCAGCATCAACGATCCCAGGTTTAGTTTAAGAATGCACAACTGGAGGGAAGTCCCAACTCCAACTAATACTCGTGAGTTAAGTCACCAATTTTCATTTCCCCATGTCCCAAGCTAGTCTCTCCACATCAACATCATAGGATGAAATCGATCGGTGTCATAGGTTTTTCAAAAGGACCATTTGAATTCACCAATAGAACACATTACCCTTCGCGCCTTCGTCGTCAACCCAAGATGAATTAAATTTGCAAAGATTCAGAGTTAATTTGGAGGAAAAAAGGTTTGTCTGAATGGCGTAAACAAGGGGTGCTATGCAGTGAATCCTAATCTCGAAAATACGTTACGAATCAGACAGGAAAATATATGGATGAATAACACAAGAAATACATACATAAATAAAAGAAGCGATACATCCAACTGCTACAACCAAAATCCTTTCATCAAAGTTCCAAGACTTTTACATTAGGTTTCAATCGAGCTCAAATTACATACAATAGACATTGTCTACACTTTTCTGCCAATCATCCTAGTTTACATTAAAAACATGAAAAAATCTTCAAAACTGTCAAGATTTGTACCACGTTTGAGAATACAGAATAGTGTTAGTTAATCATCTCTCTTCTAAGCGCTATCAAAGTTCATGTGGACTTTTTTCTCGGCTTATTCACATTCTCTAAGATGTTTCATGTTATGTTCTTCCGATGCCCTTTGTTCTTCGCGCAGTTGCACAATTGTATCTTACACCTCCCAGAGCTGTCTCTTGAGCCATGTCATGTTCCCTTCATGACCCTGTGATACTGACACCTCAAGGATCTTTTCCACCAAATGTCGTCTAAATTCCCAATTTTCCTGATAGAGTTCAACGATGATGAGTTGTTCCTATTTCATCTACTGAGTTGGATCTCGAATATTAGCATCTGTGGAATCTATCCTCCTCATTCCACTCCCACTTCCATGACTTGTGACTTCAATAGGTTCTAGCCGAATAACACGCATAAGTAATTTCTCAACAACTGGTCTTGCACATGGCTTGCCTGGGATTTGGGTCTCCCTAGCTTCCTTAATCTTCCTTGGTATTCCCCTTATCCGGGGTATCTTCTATTTGGGAGGCATGTATTCCAATGCCCTTCCTTCCGGCACAACTTCTTCCACTTGGGCCTTTGCATGGTGTGATATCATCATTTCTGCACGCAGGTAGGAACCTCCCTTTGAAACCTTAGAAATGCCCACTGCAAGTAAGAATGAATCCTAGGCACTTTTGGCTCAAGCCTAGAACTTCTACTGCTTCGTGTGCCCCTTTTTATGCTTTGAGAGGTTCCCATGGTGTGACACGTATATTTCTTATGTGCGAGGAACTTGGTGAGGGCTCAGAGCAGAAAACTTGATCAATATAAGCTTGTGATACGAACTACCAACAATGCATAAGCTTGGCTTGTGAGTAGAATAGATGAAGAACATCCAGAATTTATAACAGAGCAGGCAGTGGGTGGAAACTTTCTAGGGAATAATGAATTCATGGCAACTGGATGTTTTTAAGAAAAATGAAGATTTTCGGTGCCACATTGATGTGAAGAATACGTTTTGGGGTGTGTGAGATACAACCAATAGGATTTGAATGGTGTCTGTGACACTAGCGCCATGATTTTTTATTCTTCCATCCTTAATGATGAGCTTATTATGGTTGCTTCACTTGCCAATGTGACTTCTATTCAAACAACTTGTCTCGAACTGAGGCACCTAACAACTTCCCTTATGATAGGACCAAACTCTTTTGGAACGTACTTGTACTCTTAACACATGTTTGACTCTGACATCCTTTCCAAACTCCAAGGGCCAACCAGCCACTAGCGTAACTCTGACTCTCATGTTAGTTTGTACCCGATATTTCATGGTGTGGCACATAAACCCACCCTAACTAGAGAAAAATTACGATGCTAACAAAAGATAAAAAAGTGTTTCGAAAGCTACAAAGATCTCATAAGTATCGAATAACCAGGTTTAGTGATCTTTACAGGTATGTACCAATCTATATTTCTCATGCTTACACTTTATACATGTATTTTACCCAATGTTACTCTATACATGGTCTCTAAAGGATTTCATATTTTTGATTGCAAGAAATATGCCTCCAAGTATTGGACAAGAATAACTCGGGAGCCTCATTGGGAAATTCAAAAAAATGGGCCAAGTGTGAGAATAGTTGGATCAAACTCAACAAGGAAATGAAGGATATTGAGCTCTCCAAGTTTGGCATGCCCGATGAATTCGTTGACTTACGTGACATAGTCAAATCGCGCACTGAGCAAGATTCATCATGGGCTGAAGAACTAGAAAAGGTGGAAAAAATAGTGCCAAGTCAGGTGCGACGATTTATGGAACACTCGATCAAATCTCAGGCTATGATGTAGAAATTAGGTGCCAATCTAGTCAAGTATCAGGCACATTCGGTAGAGATAAGATATATTTATGTGGCCCGGATGGAACAACATATATTCTCATATGTCAACACTTGTGAGGAGTTGTTCATCAAGTGGTCAGAGTATGAGAAGAGTCACCCGTTTAAAGTGATTTCTTGAGATGACTCTTAGATAAACTGATAGGAGAGAATGCCACGTGGCGAGTTTTGTTTTACTTATCTGCATTTTTTTCGTTATTTTTAGTTAATTTTATTTTATAAATAAGAGCATCAACCGATGAGTTAAGGGTCGATGGTTGTTGCAAGAAACTCTCATTTTTGTTTTGTTAATAATTATTTTGGAGATGCCTTGAGTTGAGAAGTCCTTCTGGACCAGAGACAAGTTTATGTTTTCATTAAATGCATGTATGATTGGATGTGAAGAAGAAATATTTCCTATTTTGTCTCATGAATGGATGCAGTAACGAGTAAAAGCTATTGAATCTATTGATAAGTTATCTAATGAAATGTTTTGCAGTTCTTTCTTTAATGATGAAAATAAATCTGTGTGTTATCATGTGATTGATGATTAGAGTTGAGTGAATTATTTTTCTTAACATTGTTTATCACATGCATGTTTTCTTCTGATAATTTGTATCTCAGTCAGTAATTGGAATATTCACATGGTTAATGTACTAGTACTAGGCCTGTGGTATATGATCATTGTCTGCATGCTAGGGTGTAAGGGTTATCCCAAGCCCAACCTCTTCTCCAGTAGTTAAATTGTGTTCCCATTTGTTTCCTAGTTGGTTTATATCGTCTTTCCATCGTATATCAGTCCCACCTAAAAGAAAATACAAAAAAAGAGAACATCTGAACTGAAGGAGAGGCCTTCATGAGAAAATGTAGAGCCCATTGATTAATTGGTTGGATCACGAGATATGGAGAACCATTCCACTATTAAATAATGTAGAGTATAATTGGGCCTCTATGGAGGGTTTGGTTTCTACTGTTGAATTAAATGGATTTAAGCCCCATCAATAAAACTAATGCTATAAGGAGGGCTTGAACCTATGACCTTGTGGTTAATAGCCAGATGCATGGATAGTCATTCCCAAGACATCCCACACACATTGAGTAGTCCTGAAATGCGTAACTCAACCCATCTCGAGGAAGAATGCTTGTTCGATGATATACCTTACTCTCTTCCTCACGAGGAATTAAATCAATTTAGAATAATCATGAGAGCATACGCTCGACAGATAGGTGAGTTTTCCTTAGCTACGATACTTCCTCAAAGAAAAAAAAATAAGAAATCCAGTGGTTGACACCTGCGAATAGGTATTTTTGCACATAGTATAAGACCTAATAGATTTCAAAATCACTAAAATTGAACATCCTCTTAATCTAATCCTTGAAACACCCGCCGATGATGTCTCTGAGCCAGACGATTTTTTGGAAGAGGAAGAGTTTAACTCAAGATCTGAAGATATGGAAGAAAAAAATGACCATGATGAAGAAAGGGGAAACCCACCTCATAACAATCAACCTTGGTTGGCCAGAGACGCTTTGGCCATCCCAGGATGAGTCCATAACCTTCCCTGACATCCAGATAAATTACTTCCTAAATTCGACCCTAAAACCTCAAGACTACCTGAGGATAATATTAAGAAATTCATACTGGCTATCAGACTAATGAATGTCCATCATGAAGACATACTTTGTAGACTATTCCCCTACACTTTCGAAAATTTGGCTTCCATGTGGTATTTTAACTTACCTATAGGATCCATAACTAGTTGGACGAAGTCTCAAAAGGATTTTTTAGATAAATTTGCAGAAGAGACTACTAAAGGAGTTCTAATGGCTAATTTGTTCACCACCACGATGAGTTCAAAGGAAAGGGTCAAATATTTTAATCAAATATTCACTACCATCTTAAAAAAATTCCATCCCAAAGCTAAACCTACTCAGGAGTTGCAAATCGAAGTATACGCTAATGCCCTCCTAGCTTCGATTTCCATGTTTGTGAAGAGAGTTACAAAACTAACCCTAGCTGAGAATTCTGAATAAGCCAAAATGATAGAGTTACAGATGAAAGGGTGTAAAGAAGGCCAGGTCTCTTTAGTTAAGAAGGAAGTTCAACCTCCTCCTAGAAGAGGACTCTTGTTAACTAGACCCATATGGAAACAAAGAGAACAAGGTCCTGAAAAAGGTAATGGAGACATAGAAGACCTACAACGTATGGTCAAAAAACTATCCAACAAAATCATAGACATGAAGAGAAGTGCAGGAGAGGGAAACGAAGGTCAAAGGCCCTATAAGCCTTTATTTAAAAGGAACCCACTGTTCCAAGCAATTGAAACTCCCCCAGCTAACTTAAATATTGATATGGAAATGTAGCATCTGATTCCTTCTATACTTATCACCAAGAAAACCACTCTGAAAGAGACTACCCTCAATGGATGCATGCCATGAATTTGATGGCCAACCAATTTTTAGACGAAGTGTCCCTGACCAAACAATCAAGTGGCTCTAGTATGAATATCTTCGATCAGGAATAAATCACTCCCAAAGAAGAAACAACCATGTTGATATGGGATCTTGACCTAGCCATGCCTTCCGATGACCTGTTTGAGGTTCAAGAACCACCCGTTGAAGTCTTGGTTGTGCAAACACGAAGTAGGGGTCAACCTGTCTCAAACAACCTCACTACTACCCAAACTTCGAGAGGAATATCAACTCCTGATCACACAAAAGCACCTTTTTCTCCCAGTAAGAACCATATAAGCATCCATAACTGAGAATCTCCCAAGTTATATTACAAAATAGTTGAACATTTGAAGAAGTTGAAGGCTAATATCTCAGTTATGGACATATGTAGAATCCCTCAGAAGAAAGACTTCCTTCTACAAGCTTTGAAATCAGTAGATAATCCTACAAGAAGTAATGATCAAGGAAGAAATCTAACCTCCTCGGATCTAGTAAATAAACCAATAGTGAACACCAGTTCTGAAGATAAGAAGGGGAAACCTTTTGTTCCACCATTCCTATTAACATTTGAAGTCTTCAACATAAACCTCCATAATTGTTTGTTTTATTCAGGATCATCCTCTAATTTTATGCCACTGTCTATTTGCAAAAAACTAAACGCAGTCCCTCTCAAAAGTGACAAACATTGAATGAAACTAGACAGAACCCAATTTAAGGTCATGGGAGAACTCAAAGATGTGATGATCAGAATAGCAGCCCATCCTAAGTTTGTGCAAGTGATTGACATCATTATAGTAGATATTTCAGAAGCTTATGGGTTATTATTAAGCAAGGATTGGTATGAGAATTTAAATGGATACTTTAGTACAAACTGGGTGCACCTTTGGCTACCATTATAGGGACACAAAAATATGATTGGAATTGATAGGGAAAGATATATGAAATATATTGTCACTGACCTAGAAACCCTAAATGAACCCTCATCAGCAGATGTCCCTATGCTAGGAAATTATTCCTGTGATTCCTACTTCGGTAAATTCTCCCCTCTCTCATGTAATTTCCCTCTCACTCAAAACTCTGAAATGATTTTTCAAGAGGATTTGGTGAGAGCCGTGGAAGACACCCTCTTATTCCAAGAACCTGCGTTAGAAATCATAGAACTAGTAGGAGGAAAAGAGGAAAGTAACAGGGAAGGGGAAGATGATACATGTTTCCTACAAGTTTGGACCCTCTATTTTGATGGATCTAAATTGCAAGACGGATCAAGAGAAGGATTTATCCTCATTAATATGAGAGGGAAACGACATTTCATGTCTTGTAGACTAGAATACAAATGCATGAATAACATTGTTGAGTATGAAGCTCTAGTACAGGGGCTAAATAAAGCGATAGAATTAAACGTCAAATAATTGAAGGTTTTTGGATATTCTGAAATCATTGTTAGACAGATAAGGAATACTATAAATTCCAATTCTCCACACCTAAAGAATTACCAATAGGAGGTTCATTGGCTAATAGAGCATTTTGAATCTTTCAACATTACAGCGATTCCCAGAACGAAAAACACTCTTGATGATTCTCTAGCCATTGTTGCGTCAAGGCTATCACCTCTAGAATATTATGAAGCCTCCTAGTTCACTATGGAGCTACTATATAAACCCTTGGTTCCCAAAAATATTTCTAATTGGAAGGATTTTGAAGGAGACGAACATATTATAAACTTTCTAACCAATCAGGACAATTTTAAATATTTCTCTATTGATGATGAAGTATTCTAGGAGAAATCGACAGAAACCAACCCTCATATAAATCAGAGGATCGACAAATCAAAGTCTCACACGATACTGAAGGGGATAGTCAATTTAGAAAACCCTTTTGACCTAAAAGAAAGATTTAAGGGGTCAAAAATTGCGAAGACTAGTAGTTCATGTCCCTTGCATGAAACCATAAACCTCGGAACCCCGAAAAACCCAAAAAATGTAAACCTTGGAAAAACCATATCTAAAGAAGAAAGGAAGGCCTATCTCAAACTCTTCATACAATATCAAGATGTCTTTGCATGGTACTACCAAGATCTAAAAGCATATGATACCCATATCATTCAACACATTATTGTTAAATCCTAAAGTGAAGCCCTTCCAACAAAAGCTCTGAAAGTACCACCCATCCTTGGATCCTCTCATGTGTCAGGATTTAAAGAAATTGTTAGATGCCAAAATTATCTTCTAGGTTAGAAACTCCGCATGGGTAGAAAATATGGTTCCTGTGAGGAAAAAGTCAGGCAATATTCTCCTATGCGTAGATTTCAGAAACCTCAGCAGAGACTCAGAAAAGGAAAACTACCCATTCCCACCAATGGAGAAACTCTTGCAGACTATGTCTGGATCTGATATTTTCTCCCTACTGGATGGTTTCTCAGGTTACAACCAAGTTCTATTTTCAGAGGAAGACCGTTTGAAAACTACCTTTCGAACCAAGTGTGGAACTTTTTCTTATAAACACATGCCTATTGGGTTAATCAATGTAGGGGAAACCTTCCAAAGGGCCATGGACATAGAATTTCGGGGATGATGTGACTGTGTATTCAAAGAATAGGGAATATCAAATCCAACACTTAACCGATATTTTTGAAAGGTGTAGAAAATACGGTATATCATTAAACCCTAAGAAAACTGTCTTTGGTGTTGAAGAAGGTAAGTTGTTAGGCCACGTCATATCTCAAGCAGGAATTCACATAGACACAAAAATAATTAAGGCTATAGCTCAGCTTCCATTGCCACACAACAAGAAGGCTATGCAGTCATTCTTCAGGAAAATCAATTTTGTGAGGAATTTCACTCCCGATTTCACAAAAACTATCAAACCCTTACAAAAAATGATTCTTAACGATGTTGAGTTTAAGTGGGATGATGAACAGAATGAGGCTTTCAACAATATTAAAAATGCAATCTCATAAGCCCCAGTGCTACGAAGTCCTAATTTCAACAAAGGTTTATTACTCTATCATTTTTCTTCCGACCAATCGTTAGCCGCAGTATTAACTCAGATGGATGATGACAAAAATGAAGCCCCTGTATCGTTCATGAGAACTAACCTCTAAGGTGTTGAAATTAACTATCCTACTATAGATAAACAAGCTTATGTGGTTTATAAGGAAGTAAAACATTTCAGATATTACATCCTCAAGAACCACACCAAAGTAATCGTGCCTCATCCTCCAGTTCGATCCCTATTTACTCAACGATATATGGGGGAAACAAGAGGAAATTGGATGGTAGTAGTTCAATAATTTGATCTAGATATAAAACCTGCTAAACTAGTTAAAGGACAAGGGTTATGTAGACTAGAAGTTGAAGTTGAAGACCAAGTAAATGAAGATCCCAGATGGGAGAATGAAATAGCATTATGGTGTGGTGAAGCTTCATACATTTCCCTGAAACAAAAGTCTTGGTATGAGAAACTGACTTATGTCCTACACCATGGGACTTGTCCAAATAACCTCAACCCTAGGGAAGGGAGAGATCTTAGGTTAAAATCTATGCAATATCACCTCATCAATTTGGTTCTCTTCCGGGTTAATTATGATGGGGTACTTTTGAGATTCTTCGAACATGAGGATGCAAATAAAGTTCTAAATGAGCTCCATGATGGACATAATGGTGGACACTTTGCATGAAACACCACTACTCATAATATAATGAGAGTTGGTTATTACTAGCCCACTTTGTTCAAAGACGCTCACACATATGCTAGAAACTGTAAAACTTTTCAAATAAGCATTGGGAGAGAAAAGAGAGAAGTGGTCCCACTCCAACTGGTGACCATTTCTAGGCCTTTTGAGCAATGGAGGTTAGACATCATAGGAAAAATTACATCAAGTTTTTCAAAACAACATAAGTACATACTCACTGCCACCAATTATTTCACAAAATGGGAGGAAGCCATTCCTCTGACTCATGTAAACAAGAAGGTGGTAATCCAATTCATAAAACAAAAACTAATCACAAGGTTCAGTGTCCCTTATGTTCTTGTTTTTTATAATGCAACTTACTTTTGTTCCACCTTATTAATAGAATTTTACCTAGACAAAGGAATCATAATTATATACTCTTCTAATTATTATCCATAGAGAAGCGAAGTGGTAGAATCAACTAATAAGAACCTAGTAAGGATATTGAAGAAAACGGTTGCAGACAACCAGAGGAATTGGCATAATCTAATCCATAACAATTTATGAGAAGATAGAGTTACACCCAAGGAAGATATAGGAAATTCCCCATACTTTCTAGTATATGGACATGAATCCATTCTCCCGAATGGGTTATATCTCCCATTGCTTCAACTTTCTCAGGAGTCCAGGGGGAATCCCTCATAAACCTTCCAACAAAGAATTGACACCCTGCTCATGTTAGAAGAAGAAAGGGAGAAAGATAAATCAAAATTCATATCCCACCAGCAGATAGTTAAAATATGGTTGGACAAGAATAATGCTAAAGAGAATAATTTTGAAGTAGGAGACCTAGTCCTGAAGTGGGACAGAGAAAGTGATCCTAATCACAAACATTCTAAGTTTCTCAATCTATGGATCGGACCTTTCTAGGTGGCCAAGAAGATTGGGGTAGGCACTTATCGGTTACAAAATTTAAAGGGGGAACCTGACACTCTCCTAGTGAATGGCCAAGCCCTAAAACAATATTTCCATTAAAAAAAAAAGAAATAAATAAATAAATAAATAAAATTATTTTTTATGTTTTGCGTGCGTATTTTCATTCTTTTGTTAGCTAGGTCAATTGCAAAATGAATTTTTGTTTTCTTTTTCTATTTGGACTTCCGTTCTTTTTAAGATTGTGTTTATCAAGACAATGGTTGACCTTAAATAGTGCAACATAGTGAACTCTATTCCTAACTCGCCGCTCACATACAAATACAAGAAACGATGGGCAACCTACGGTTATGTCAAGGTATTTTCCATCTAACCTGCGTAGGGGAACAACTTCAGAGAAATGCAGAAGTGTTTTCTTATTGGTTTGGTAAGACCTTAAGGGAAATAAGGAAAGCTATAAAGGACTACATGCACCTTGGAGAAAGAACTAGTAAGCTTCCCCTTAATCACCTCATATTTTTTCAAATAACAGACATCCTCCTATCCCGCTCGCTTAGGGCATTCTACTGAAATAAAAAATCAGCTATATCAAATGACCGCACAGTAGGAGAGGGTATGCAAATAAATTCGTCAGGGATATGGATGTTCACTGGAAGAGGAGCAAGGTCTGTGATGTCGGGGTGACTTCGCTAGGGCTATGGACGCCTGCTGGCAGCGGAGCAACACCGTAGAAAATGAATGAAGGGAACAAAAGTGCCTAGTGCCTATAAATTATTTAGTAGAATATTTTCAAAAGAAGGCATGAGTAAAGGTTACAGGAAAATAAGGTGGAATAAAGGTTTAAAAACCCCACAGGCAGATCCAGATGCATCAACCGAGAAAATTCCAAACGCAAAGGTAAAATAAGCTCTGATGAAAACTAGTTAAGTTCTCAACCAGCTTTTGCATCAACCGAGCCCGAAGGAGGAACAAAGATTCTACTTTTGCCCAGTAAGTCGCCATTTTTTGACCACTCAAGACACCCTAAAAAAGACTATGTCAAATTTTACTTTTGGGTAACACTTGATCTTTTGCACTGTTTAAATCGACTTCATTGTGGAAAATGTTTCCTTTTCTTATCATCTTGAGTCTAATTAAGTCTTTAAAAGTTTTCTTGAATCTATGAAAAATAATGACTTAAAATGTCTAACCTTTAAATGAAGAATCAACATCCAAAACATTTCACTTCATGTGCCCAAATTTGGCATCGAAAGGGTTTAAAAGATGAATGAAAATCACTCAAAAAAACTATAGCCTCTGAACGTCGATCTTCATCACCATCGGCAAAAGGAATTTTTCTTTTGTGACAAGCATCACACAAGGATATCTCCGATAATCGATCCCCTTTAGAATTAGTAAAAGGTGAAAAGCGTAAACTTTAACGAAGAAATAAATGATATCGTCGATGGTCGATACCCGACAAGCTTAGTGAAATAGAGAAGGCCAAACCATGATGAATGGATGGACCACGCTAAAAAAATTTCTCTAATCGTTAACTCCTAAAAAGTTTTGACATCGGGAGTCTTTGAAGATGCTAACCCAAAGGAAAATATGCGATAGGTTTATCCTTGATCGTCAATCCATGACACCTTTTTTATCATCAACGATCCCAAGTTTTGTTTAAGAACACACAACTAGAGGGAAGTCCCAACTCTGAATAATACTCACGAGTTAAGTCACCGGTTTTCATTTCCATGTTTTCCAAGCCAGTCTCTCCATGTTAACGTCATATGATGAAATCGATTGGCATCGGAGATTTTTCAAAAGGACCATTTGAATTTACCGATAGAACACATTACCCTCCATGCCTTCATCATCAACCCACGATGAGTTAAATTTGCAAATATTCAGAGTTAATTTGGAGGAAATATGGTTTGTATGAATGGCGCAAACAAGTTACACTACGCAACGAGTCCCGAGCTCAAAAATACGTTATGGATCGGACAAGAAAATATATGGATGAAGAAAACAAGAAATATATACACAAAGAAAAGAAATGATACATCCAACCGCTACAACCAGAATCCTTTCATCAAAGTTTCAGGACTTTTACATTAGGTTTAAATCGAGCTCAAATTACATACAATAGACATTGTCTACACTTTTCGGCCAACCATCCCGGTTTACGTTAAAAACATGAAAAAATCTTCAAAACTATCAATATTTGTGCCACGTCTGAGAATACAAAATAGTGTTAGTTAATCATGTCTCTTTTGAGCGCTAGAAAGGTCTGTGCGTAATTTTTCCCAGTCTGCTTCACGTTCTCTGAGATGTTTCATATTATTTTCTTCCGACTCCCTTTGTGCTTTCGCGTTCCCTTCTTGACCCTGTGATACTAACACCTCAAGGGTCTTTGCTGTCAACTGACGTCCTAATATTCAATTTTCCTGATAGAGTTCGGTGATGGCAAGTTGTGCCTATTTTAGCTGCTGATTCTTCTCTCAAACATTAGCATCTATGGCATTTGTCCTCCTCGTTCCGCTCCCACTTCACTAACTTGTGACTTCAATAGGTTCTAGTCAAATAACAAACATAAATAATTCCTCGACAGTCGACCTTGCACACAACTCACTTGGGATTTGGGTCTCCCCAGCTTCCTTATTCTTCCTTGGTATTCCCCTACTCTGGAGTATCTGTTGTTGGGGAGGAATGTCTTCCAATGTCCTTCCTTCTGGAACAAATTCTTCCACTTCGGCCTTCGCACGGTATGATATCATTGTTTCCACGCGTAGGTAGGAACCTCCTATTGAAACCTCGGGAATGCCCACTGCAATTAAGAATGAATCCCAGGCGCTTTGGGGTTCAAGCCTGGAACTTTTGTTGCTTCACGTGCCCCTTCTCATGTTTTGAGGGGTTCCCATGGTGTGACATGTATCTATCTTATGCGTGGGGAACTTGGCAAGGGCCTGGAATAGAAAACATGATCAATTTGAGCTCGAGAGATGAACTACCAACAATGCATAAGCTCGACTAATGAGTAGAATACATGAAGAACATCCAGAATTTATAACAGAGTGGGAAGTGGGTGGAAACATGCCAGGGAACAATGAATTCATGGCAACTGGATGTTTTGAAGTGAACTGAACATTTTCTGTGGCACATCCACTCAATGAATACATTTCAGGGCATGTGAGATACAACCAATAGGAGTTGCAGGGTGTGCGTGACATGAGCGCTGTGATTTTTTATTCTTCCAACCTTCATGATGAGTTGATGATGGTTTCTGCACTTGCCGATGGGACTTCAGTTCAAAACACTTGCCTTGACCCGAGGTACCTAACAACTTCCCTTATGACAGGACCTGACACTTTTGGAACGTACTCGTACTCTTAACACATGTTTGGCTCTGACATCCTTTCCCGACTCCAAGGGACAACCGACCACCGGTGTGACTCCAACTCTCATGTTATTTCATACCTGATCTTTCATGTTGTGGCACACAGACACACCCTAACTAGATAAAAATTATGGTGCTCAGAGAAGCAAAGCAGGCAATTCGAAAGCTACAAATATCCCTTAAGTATCAAATAATTAGGTTTAGCGATCTTTACAAGTATGTACTAGTCTAGATTTCTCATGCTTACACTTTATACATGTATTTTAACTAGTGTTAGTCTATACGCGGTCTCTAAAGGATTTCATATTTTTTATTGCAATAAAGATGCCTATGAGTATTGGACAAGAATATCTCAGGAGCCTCATCGGAAAATTCAAGAAAATCGTCCAAGTGCGAGAAGAACTGGATCAAAATCAACAAGGAAATGAAGGATATCAGGTTCTTTGAGTTTGGCATGCCCGATTACTTCATCGACTTATGTGACATAGTCAAATCATGCACTGATCAAGTTTCATCATGGGTTGAAGAACTAGCAAAGGTGGCAGACATAGTTCCAGGTCAAGTGCGATGGTTTATGGAACACCCGATCAAAGCTCAAGATATGTTGCAGTAGTTAAGTGTCAGTCTAGTCAAGTATCATGCACATGCATTAGAGATAAGAGAAATTTATGTGGCCCCAATGGAACAACATAGATTCCCATATGTTAACACCTGCAAAGAGATGTTCATCAAGTGGTAGGAGTATGAGAAGAGTGTTGACGGGAGAAATTGACCGTCCGTCAACTGAGAGAGTGGAACCGGTCCGAGTTTGTCTAAATAACCCAAGCCATTTGGAATGGACCACCCTGACAGGTTTAACGGTTCTGTTGGCCATTCTAAGGTTCTAAGAAAACCAAAGGGAAAACTAATCTAAACTAACTAATCTAACTAAAACTAATAAACTAAAACTAAATACAAGAAACTAAACTAACTAAATAAAAACAAACTAATCTACTAATCTAATTAAAACAAACTACTAAATAAATTAAACTAAAACTAAATATAAACTACTCTAACTATTCTATATACAAACTACTAATTACTATTATACTAACTCTAATGATTATCTATCTAATTACTAATTAAATTACAACTTATTCACAAATGTACATTATCCACAACTTGCAGATTTGAATAAAACCTGTAAAACTCATTTGATTTCTGCCCTTAGACAGCGAGAGATATTTTGTTGATTTTTTTATTTTTATAAATAAGAAGTAAAACTTACTGAAATTAAACAATCTAATATACTAATTCTACACATATATCTAACTAAACTTATATCTAAAATAAACTACTAATAAATATACTAAACCAACAAATGAAAAACTGACCTGGAATGCTCCAGATTTTTCCTGTGTATGATGACTTTGAAGCTGGCCGGAGGAAGGAAACTCACACCGGTTGAGCCAGAATCTTTTCGTAAATGATAGGCTACAATGCTCTTTGAGTTATTTACAGGACAAACAAGACATAAAAAATCATAACAATTATATGATTTATAAATCTCCACAATAAGGGAAACCTGTTATGCAAAAACTTATATTTAATAATTCAACTTATGAAGAAGAGAAATCTGCCATTCACAAACTGAATTAAACATTTGCTATGTTTTTTAAACACTTGGAAGAAATCAGATATGGATTATATTGATTAAATTATATCATTTGCAAAAAGATTAAGATAGCTAAAGTAGTCATTAACCAAATGCAAATAGATACACAAGAACATGAAAAAAATATTGATATTATGAAAAGCTAAAGCTGTAGCAGAATATCAAATTCTGTCTCAGTCTGTATTAAAATTCCATATCCTTGTTCTCCCACGAATGAGGATGATGTTATTACAAAAAATAATGAGTTTATATAAGTCTTTCCACAGGGTAAAACCTCCTTGTGGATAATATCAAACTGTTTACATAATCTGGGAATATATTCCCAAAGTCAACTAAACTAAGAAACTAAAATGAAATCAAAACATTTCAAATATCCTCTAACTACTCATCAAATCCACTGCAATTTCGAATTGACCTGTAATAGACCAAAAATAACAAGTTAGAAAGATAATTTATTAGCAAAACAATGAAAATCTAATCCTACAGACTTAGCTACAGAATCATCTGATTCTGTAGCTAGTCTAAAATAACATACAGAATCAGAATTGAAATCAAATCAAATCTTTTAAAAGAATTAAATCCAATTATCTTCCAATGATTATTTAAAATGAATCACTCAAGCTTCAAATGATTTTATCATTCAACATTAAACAGAATCAAAAGTGATTCAATCGAAAACAGGGGTAAGAATACTTTGTTTTTATGTTACCATAAAATCGGGTCGAACAGTAACAAGACTGTTTCATATCCAATTGAAATCGATAATGAGTAAGATCGTATGTGATACGATCTAATCCAACACAACCATTTTCCACTCGTCATAGCTATAATGATGTAGCAAAAGATTCATATCATTTAATCAAATACACAGATGTAAAGACTGTTTTGATTATGTGTAAATGAAATCATACGTAACAGCATCAACCCAACCAAATTTGTGATAGATTTCGATCACTGATCCTTGCACAGTCAACAGACAGGATCGATTAATTGTGATCGCAATCTTAATAGAATCAACAGAAGTTATAATTGCAAACTGGGAAAATAATCAAAACAAATCATGACTGAGTTTAATATAGAAATAAATTGTGAATCTGGATATAGTCAATCTCATTTTACAAATCACATTCAAACAGAGTATCCATTGCCATTACGAATCTAATTGATAACATGGTCGAGCTAACAGTAAACCAATGCGAATTGACCAGCTGGGTTTTAGCATAATCGTTATGAATTGAATCTATTCACGATTTGGGTGTATTTGTACAGAGTCATATTGAAAATGATCCGAATTGTATTCTTGTTGGTCGAAAGTCATATGGGACATAAAACCGTAACAATTGACCATATCAAAATTGTTGCCAATCATAGCATATACATTAAAACGAAATCAAATCGAAATGTGATTGTGTTCAAAATTGGATATGAGAAACAGCTCCTGTCTAGAATAGATACAAATGACTTCAATTGACAGCAGAGCATCCATTTTAACTCAATCAAACCAATCAAATCCACACCAAGATCAATCAAATCGATGAAAATCCAATCAAAGCTAAACTGGGAAAATGAACTTCCATTTTGTTATCACTGAAATTTCGTCCGCACGTGGCGACAAGAACTCTGCATCGTCAACACAGAAAAGCAGTCATTCATGGCACAAGGTTAATTCCACAGCACAGCAAAAGGGTCAAAACTATACAAAATGGCCAAAAAATTGCAAGGCGCCCGCGCGCATGCGCGTAACAACTTCGTACAAGGCGCGCATATGCGCACAAGGCGCGGTTGTTTGGCGAAAAACCCGCGCGCCTTCTAAACGACGCATTGATTGAAATTGGTCGGCTTCCCAACCACTAATGGATCAGCTCCCAAGTCAATTTGACATCAAATCCGAGCTCAATCCTCATGGTGGGCTGGTCAAAGACCTAATTGTGCCCTAAAGAGCCCCTTTTCACATTCAAAAGAGGCCACATAATAACCCAATGCTTGGCTATAAAAAGCCATGAATGACCACCATTTTCTCAAGGA
>ML777558.1:550027-577895 GCA_009831015.1 Picea engelmannii | reverse complement strand
GTCCCCATCAAGGATCAGGTTCACAACACACCATGGCAGGAGCTAACCCTCCACCCCCACTACAGATGCCATACTTGGCCTCTCTCAACATTCTGGATCTCACCAAGCTCACTAATGATCCTATATTGCATGACGCCACATGGTCTGCAATGCCGACCAAACTTCCTTCAGACATACCAAAGTTTGAAGGAAAGGTAGGGGATGACCCCGCCAATCATGTCATGACCTTTCATCTATGGTGTTCTTCCAATAGCATTATGGAAGACTCCATTAGACTGTGTCTTTTTCAACGCACACTCACTGGCCCATCAGCCAAATGGTATGTTGAAAAAAAATCAGGGTCCCACTCGGCCTTTGAGTCCTTGGCCAAAGCCTTTTTAAATTTCTTCCAACTACCCATCCGACATGACAATGGTATAGAACTACTGTCCAATTTCAAACAGTCCTCAGCCACCCACATTGCCGACCACATTCATGAGTGGCGTAGGCGACGTAGTTTATGCAAAGCAGAAACCACCAAGCAGCAATGTCTTGACTGGTTTCTCAGATCACTTGTCGCTCTCCTCGGAAAGGATGTAGCTTCCACCTTCCCACAATCTGAAGAGGAAGCCATTAGTAAAGCTCAACAATACGACCTCATTTATGCACAGTCAGGATATTTGTACACAGTACTTCCTGATCTCCCAAAACCTGTACCATTTGGCCAAGACAAACTGGGGATGTCTCACTCAGCAGACAGACTAATAGGTGCTACCATGCATCATAGTCTACAACCCCAACCACCACCGATGTATGGGACCCCTCAATACCCACCATCATATGGGGGCACTTCTTATTACCCCCCACCCCCTTACCAATAGCCATACCATGTTTCTACTCCTCCACCCATACGTGGACCGCCACCGGCACCCCCCATACATCCACCTCTTCCAAATACCATTGGTCCCCCTCCACCTCATCTTATAGTACTAGTGAAAACGCCACACCGTACTATGTACCTTATGGAGCCGCACCACCACAAAATACATACTTTCCCTTTCCGGGTGCTCCACAACCCATGGCCCCTCCGCAACCTCATGCGGGGGTAAACTTTGTTCAACCATCTGTTGCTCAACAATACCAGAATTTTGAACAATTAAATACAGCTAACCCAACTAACCCTTCGAACAACAACAAAAGGAAAGGAAGGACCAGGAATAACAACAACAATCCTGGTCAAAGCGGGAATCAACCCCCACAGCATCTACCCACTGGGGGCAACCCGAACCAAGGGAACCAAAACCCCCAGGGGGGCAATAAAAACAAATGCCAAGGGAGGCACACTGTTAAAACCATCCACCCTTGTGCTCTTTGTGGTGTCTATGGTCATTACACTCACCATTGCCCACAGATCACTGATTTCAAGAAGTTGAAATACTCTGGGAGTATTCCCCCTTCTCCCACGCAACCTGCCCCTCAGCAGGCACAACAACAATATGCGCAACAACCTCCTCCCATCGTGCTGCAAAATCCTATCCCACATCAAGGTGTGGTCAACAACCAATCGGATACACAACATCCCCCACCTCAGGTGGGCCAATACCATAATCCCAAAAATCCGGTGGAACGAACAATTCTCCTCACCAGTGAGGAAGAAATTCTTTTGTAAACACGCAATCGTCAATATCCTCCAACTGTTGAGTCTAATCCTACATCTGCAGAAACCAACCCTACACCGACAGGACCTCCGTTGGTGATCCCTCACCCATCCACTGAACCACCTTTGCGCATCCCTCGCATCCCATTGTGCAGGAATGTCCATAACCCTCAGGCTAGGGCCGCTCACAACTACAGCTTGGTAGATGACTTAGCACAATCCCCGGCTGCCATGTCAGTTTTGGAAGTCCTCCAAACTTGTCCTACTCAGCGGAAATCACTACTTTCCGCCATGGGGGCAGTCGACCCTGCTGATACTAGACTTATCACCTTCGACCTTGATAGCTGCGAGCCACGCCTTCCCGCCGCAGTTTCTATTCAAATACCAGTCAAAATACAGAACATCACCGTCCATCAATGTATCATTGATGAAGGGGCATCTACATGTATCATGTCCAAAACAGTATGGTAGAAACTTGGTTCCCCGGAAATCTTACCCTCCGCCATCACATTGCGAGCCTATGATGGAAGACCATCATCTCCTGAAGGGCTCTTCCAAAATGTCCCCATAGAACTCAGAGGCAAAACCATTCTCATCGACATTGAATTTATCGACGCCCCACTCGATTACAATATCTTTCTTGGCCGTACCTATATGTATGCTATGAAGGCAGTAGCATCATCAGTCTTTCGGACAATCATGTTCCCCCATAATGGGAAGATAGTGACCATTGACCAAGTTACACATTACGAGCCAAATCCATCGGCTAGCCTCGATAACATTCTTCCGCTCATTCACAAAGAAGTATATCCACTCATCGAGATGGGTCCTGGGATTTTTAAAGATCCATCCTTGTTAGGGACGTACCATGGAGCACCACCACTCCTTCCCCCTAGCCAAGTATGCGTTGTTTCCTCTAAAGAAACTATCCAGCAGGAGGTTGGTCCTCCTCATGAGGCTTCAGTCATTCCTGACATCTCAACAGTCGCAGCACCACTCCCACAGGAGCCTCCTGCGCATTCGTCGACCCCTACGATCCACGAATCCACACCCCCCCCAGGACCTAATCCCGTTTGGGAAACAGTTCCTCGACCCCTCACTCAAATTCCCTTCTTTTACCCTCCACCCTGTATAGAAGATTTTCAGGTAGCCGCAACACTCACATTACCCAATATGGTGTTAGCAATCCCAGTGTGGTATTTACATCCACCTGAGATGGTCCCTCTCCCACAGGCAGGACTCCCCATGACGATTCTTGTCATCACTCCTACTACCCCCGCTACCCCCATCCTCCCTACCCCCCCTGCTACAACCGGGGGCAGGAGACAGAAGAAGGAGCCCACAGCTCCACTTCCTCTACGCATCTCACCACCTTGTGCATTATGTGACAAAGAGGGCCACCAAACCAACAATTGCCCATCGCTACCGGAGTTACGGAATTTGATTCCCCCCAATCCAACCCCCACACCACTCACTACTACTACTCCCACCCAACCTTCCAGTAGCAAAGGGTTGAAGACCAAATTCGCGTGTGCCATCTGTTCTGAGTATGGCCATTACACCCACCATTGTCTAGAACTGCCTCGTTTTCGACAAGCATTGGCCATCGTCAGCCGGGACTTTCAAAACAACCCACGCCCGGTGACGTCATCCACAACATCTATCACTGATATTCGCTATGTCACTACTTCAATCAATGAACGCATGAGATGCCCTTGCTCTCTTTACGATTCATTGGCTCATTTTACATACCAATGTCCGATGCTCATCGAATATCAGTGCCATCAGTTAGCCCTGCTTTACCAACCCGTAGAGGCACTCATCGACATATCTTCACCATTAGAAGAGCTCCATATCATCTCTCCTGAGCCCGAGGCACTCCCTACACCTCCATGGTTCTTAGATGACATCGCTGACGATTTACCTCGTAACCCACCCAACTCTCCCGCTCATTCCTCTATGGATACTCTGCATCCCACTACTACAAGTACCCCACAATACCTCAATATATGGTTTATGTCGAGTGAACCCTCACCTCACATTACCCCCTCTGTTTCCTCAGCAGGGAGCAACCACACTGTCACTGAGCTCACTCCTTACGACCCATTATATTCCCATCGTTTCCAATGTGAAGAAGACATAATGGAAGAGTTACAACGCCCGAATGCTCCCTAGGATGCACTACATCATCGTGCACTCTTCCTTCCGCAGGAAGCCCTCATGCCTCCTAGCCACAATCCCATTTACGCAGTCGAAACCAAAGACTTTATCCCATCAGGGACTGTCGATTGGTTCAACAATCCTATTCCTGCACCCGATGCGTTTGAAGAAGGGAATTTGGCCAACATTTCCCCCACCATAAAAATCGACATTTCTGTCAAATCGGGCATCGTCGAAGAAATCATCATTGGAGCAGCTTTTACTCCTGAGGAAATTGCTGCATACAAAGCCCTCTTCCAAGAATTTCGGGATATCTTCGCCTGGTCATACACAGAGATGACTGGCATCGACCCTTCTATCGTCGAACATCACATCGACACCTGGCCTAACATCACACCAGTTCACCAAAAATAGCGACCACTACACCCAGCCAAGGCTGCGGCAATCAAAGCCGAAACTGACAAATTACGTACGACCGGATTCATTTACCCCATCGCTTATACGTCTTGGGTTTCCAACCCGGTACCCGTCGATAAAAAATAGGGCTCTATTCGCGTCTGCACCGACTTTCGCGATCTCAACAATGCTTGTCCCAAGGACAACTTTCCAACACCCTTCATCGATCATATCATCGATGATTGTGCCGGCCACGAGGCTCTCTCCTTCATGGACGGATTCTCTAGCTATAACCAAATTCAAATTCACCCGGCTGATCAGTACAAAACCGCATTCATTACCCCATGGGGTACGTTTGCATATCGTTTCATGCCCTTCGGTCTCAAAAATGCTGGCGCAACTTTCCAGTGGGACATGACATACATCTTCCATGATCTAGCCGCGATTATTCTCTCCTACTTGGACGACCTCACCACTCGATCCAAGAAGCGTTCCCAACACCTCGATGATTTACGAGTCATCTTTCAACGGTGTCGTCAATACAACATCTGCTTGAATCCTCTCAAGTTCATATTCTGCGTCACCGCAGGGCGCCTCCTCGATTTCATCGTTTCTCAAAGTGGTATCACTGTGGACCCCCTCAAAGTCCAAGCCATTACGGAAATTCCACCTCCTCGAAACTTGCGACAGCTACAGAGTCTCCAGGGCAAAGCCAACTTTCTGAGACGCTTTGTTCCTAATTACGCTATACGCGCACATGGTTTCCTTCGCTTACTACGTCACAACATCCCTTTTCAGTGGGACGATTATGCCCAACAGTCGTTTGACGATCTGAAGGCAGCACTTTCAAATGCACCCTTGATTAGTGCACCTGACTACACTCGCGACTACATTCTCTACGTATCAGCATTAGCTGTCTCAGTAGCCGGTGTCCTCGTCTAGCTCGGCGATGACAATTGTGAACACGTCATCTATTACGTCAGTAAGAACCTCTCAGGACCATCCCTGAAGTACAAACATTAAGAGAAACTTTCTCTTTCTGTTGTCCTCACAGTCCAGAAACTGCGCCATTACATTCTGCTTCGCACCACCAAGGTCGTCGCCGATTCCAACCCTATGCAATATTTGCTCAGTCATCGCCAAGTTAATGGAAAATTTGCTCAATGGATCGTTATCCTTTAGGAATACGACCTCGAGTTCTCAACACCAAAGAGTAAGAAGTCCCTCATTCTCGCCAAACTTGTTACAGCCCTTCCCTCTGACACACCCGGTACCCCCGTCAATACTGACTTTCCCGACGAACATCTCTTTTACATCGCTTCCGATGATCCTTGGTATGGCGACCTTCTCGTCTACCTATGAACTCAAAAGTTAGGTAATCATTTATCACGAGATGATCGTCGGCGCATTCGCCATCAGGCCCCCTGCTATCTCCTCATTGGTGACATCCTATATCGAAGAGGCGTCGACACCATTCTGCGTCGGTGCCTGACTATTGATGAGGCCGACAGAGTCTTAAACGACTGCCACAGCGGCGCATGTGGGGGCCATCTTTCAAGAATCACCACGGCTCAAAATATTATCTGGGTCGGTTACTTTTGGCCTACCCTGTTTCATGATTGCATTCATGCCGTGAGACGTTGTGAGCAATGTCAGCTCTATGCCAACAAAGCCCGCGCTCCCCCCGCTCTTCTTCACCCTGTCATTACTGCAGGCCCATTTTGTAAATGGGGCATTGACTTTATGAATTGTAATCCCCCCTCCAGCAATGGTCACAAATACATTGTTGTCACTGTCGATTACTTCACCAAATGGGTCGAAGGCATGCCCACCTTCAACAACACTGCTGACACTGCAGTGCGTTTTTTCTTCAACCACGTAATATCCCGGTTTGGAGTACCACTCCAACTCGTTTCCGACCATGGGAAACATTTTGAGAATGAGATCTTCGTCGAACTCTCTTCTCGGTTAGGTTTCTCGCACGAGTTTGCCTCACCATACTATCCTCATTCAAACGGACAGGTCGAAGTGGTGAACAAATTCCTCAAGACCATGTTACAGCACACGGTTAATAAACACAAAACCAATTGGCATCATATGTTATTTTCCGCGCTATGGGCTTATCGTACGGCAGTAAAGACCGCCACCGGTTTCACGCCATTTCACTTAGTCCATGGGGTCGAGGCAACTCTTCCAATTGAGTGCGAAATTCCCACCCTTCGCACTGCAATTGAGCTTTTACCTGACACTGCTCCAATGGAGAAGCGCTTGCTAAACTTGGAGTCTCTGGATGAGGATCGTTGATCCTCATTACAGAACAACGAGGCAGCTAAAAAATGATCCAAGGCTACCTTTGATCGCCATGTCAACCTTCGATCATTTCGCGAAGGCGACCTTGTCCTTTCTTATGATATCGCTCACGATACCTTTGGCCACGGCAAATTCGAATCACTATGGCATAGCCCGTACATCATCCAACATTGCCTCACCAAAGGCGCGTACATCCTGGCCTCCCCCAAAGGCCTCTTGCTCAAAGAACCCGTCAATGGGTTATACCTCAAGAAATTTTATGCTTAAAACATAGTCACGCTACTTTAGGTTCTTTTTTTCTAGAATTCTTAATATTTTTTC
The DNA here is from genome assembly GCA_009831015.1 of Picea engelmannii. Lineage (NCBI taxonomy): Eukaryota > Viridiplantae > Streptophyta > Pinopsida > Pinales > Pinaceae > Picea > Picea engelmannii. Next base: position 571,072 of record ML777558.1, on the reverse strand, counting down.
TCCCTCATCTAAACTATCCTTTGTGCTATTGACAGATGACTCATCCACCAGCTTACCACATTGGGTACGCCGACGGTGCCAGTCGTTGGACACAAAATCTCGCTTCGGCTGCTTGGGCTCTCTACACCCCTTCACATGAAATGCTACATTCTAGAGGCATATGTTTAGGACCCACAACCAATAACCAAGCCGAATACACTGCTGTCATTGGCCTCCTGACCGACGCCCAACATCATCATATTCGTCACCTTAGCGTTGTCCTCGACTCCCAGCTAGTCGTTCTTCAATTCAACAATGTGTACCGTGTACGTGATCCACGCCTCTTTCGCAAGTACCTGTAGGTTAGATTATTGACTCGCCATTTTGATTCCATTACATTTACACATATCCCAAGAGAATTGAATCAAATAACATATGAAATAGCTAACATAGTGCTAGATTGGCATATATCCCATCAAAATACACATACATAAAACATCTCATCAACACCTGTCACAGCATATAGATATCATCATAAACATCAACCAAAAAACATATGTAAAACACATTTGGATCCAAAAAACATGTATACTCATATATATATGGGCCTCATCAGCCATCCGAATGTTTACATACAACATCAGTACATCGGCCCGCAGGCCCGTGCCACATCATGGTATAAAAATCGGCTCACCAGCCTAATAAAAAACGGTATATACAAATACAAAATACATCAGGGTGCCTCTAACGCACCCCCAACTGCCCCTCCCTCAGGAGGAGGTGGTGGCCTCTCCCCACCTGCTCTCGGCGATGGTGGGGGAAAACCTATGGGATCCTCCTGCCCTAGAGGCAGACGTCCACTTGTCATCGCAGTCGCAACCGCTGCTCGCCGTACTAGGCCTCGCCATGGTGCCGGTAACCCTACACACTGCTCCAGGAATCCCTCATCATGGATGCGGATCCACATGCCCTCAGGCACATCCCGCAGCACTGCCTCAAATCGACGGCGTATGTCATCCATCTCCCCTCCAGCAGCTGCCGTCAGAGGGGCATGAGATGGCCCCGCCCCAGGGTCATCAAACCGGGGCCTCCTCGTCGGTCTCGCAGCATCACCAGGTCGCCCCGCTGCCTCGTCCCGTGGACGCCTCTCTCCATGCGGAGGTCTCCCCTCTCACTGCACTGGCGGTCTATATAACTCCACCTCGTGCCCACGAGGTGCCAAATCTGCACATGCACCAAACAACAAACAAACAATGATATCAGTGTCTATACATCAAACATATGCACTAGTATATCAATAGCATAACATAAAACACAAAACACAAAAACATCACATACCTCTATGGTCGAACACCTCCCCAGGAGGCAATACCATCTCCGGGTCCCCCCGGAAGTCTACCCTAGCATAGGGGAAATGGAGTATAAACTGCGGCATCTGCCGCCATATCTGAGCGGCCTCCTCAGTAAAGTAGTGCCCGCCTTCACCACCGCCGTGGCGAACCAATATCTGTGCCCACCGCCACAAGTGCGGCTCTCATACCCCTGGTGCCTCCAGTAGCACCCTCAGGTGCAGCATCGACACCCTCTCCAAGAAGAAGGCCACCAGGATGGAGCCAAAAGAAAACTCCCCCCTGCCTGTGGCCCGACAATGGTCCAACTACGCAATCATCTGCACGTGTAGGTTCAGCCCCCAGGAAAACCACTCATGGCCCACCACTACCCTCTCCATCAGCAGCAACTCGCCACCACTAATCCGGTGGGGTGCTCGTGATCCATACACTCGCACTATCATCGTTGTTATGCAACGATGCAGCAGGACATCTATCCTACTAATGCTCACTGAGGACCCAGTCATATAATGCTCGCCTGAGTAGTATCGTTGGGCGACCTCATGCATATCAATGTCCCTCGGCAGCACGGGCATTGCCGGCAATGGTGTTCCTTGAAAGGGGAGCCCAGTCAAAAAGTATATGTCCTCCACCGCAGTGAAGGCGATCTGCTCTCCTCGCACAAGGAAGCAGTGTCGGTCTAGACTCCACATCTCAATAAGAAAACGGAGCAGATACTCCTGCGACCGTACCAAAGAGCAATAAAAAAACTTTAGCAACCCATTGGTTGCTAACGCTGCTCGATCTGCCGGCGGTTCATTGGTCATAGCCTCTCGTAGCGGTGCCCAGTCTCGCTCCCGCCACCGCACGTCCATGATCACTAATCGTCACCTGCACACAACCTAGAATCCTATATTAGCTTAGACAATCAACCAATACATCAAATAAGCTAATTTTTTCACCTTGAAACCTTGCCTCCAAGGTGCGGTTTTTACCCCCACAGGCGCGCACACATGCGCGCCTGTTCACCATACAGGCGCGCGCTAGAGTGCGCCTTTCATACCCACAGGTGCGCTCTAAAGCGCGCCTGTCATACCCATAGGCGCGCACTCATGCGCGCCTGTCTACCCCACAGGCGTGCACCTATGTGCGCCTGTCTACTCCACAGGCGCGCACCTATGCGTGCCTGTTTTCCCCACTCACGTGCATTCATGCGCATTTATTCAGTGAACAGGCGCGCGCGCACGCGCATCTTTCCCTGAGTCACCCGCGCATTAGGGCCCACCCCCTAGCAAAAAACCTCCTAAACCTCCCGTACGACCCCCCGTACCTACCCTGCCCAAAATTTTGACACCTATAACTATACAGGAGGTTCAGACCACTAACCTGAAACTCGCACGCCGGGAAACAGATGCCTCATGCTCTCGCAATCGCCCAATCTCCTCTCGATCTGCTCTGGAACTCACTGAAGCAGCAGGTACAAATGAGGTGACAATGTGGGCCCTACAGCTATATATAGGGTTTTTTCCAAACTTCCACTCACCATTCCGGGAGCCCATGGCGTCCATTTTGCGAACCGTCTTCCGCCACGGGATCAGCATCCCGCCACCTACATCATGGCTGTCCCTGGGCCACTTTTCATCCTAAGCCCCCGGGGTGTATTTTTCTCATATCATGCCTAGGTACGCACGCGCATTGTCACATTTATCTAATATATGTTCATATTTTGGTATTCTCTTCATATATTGTTCACTTTGGGTATTTTGTTGTTCTATGTGCAGGTACTTGGTCATCATCTCTCCACATCTTTCCTTCAGGTATATACTCAGCACTAGCATGTAGTCTCTCCCACTGTATTGCATTTACACTCCAGTCACACCCTCTGATATTGGCCTTAAGGATACCCCTCCCGGCTCTGCAATACTCACCCCTCCATTTGCATCTTCAGTACTGTCACCTGGTAGCATTCTCACCCACATGAGTTGTCCCATTCATAACACCTCTTTGCACTTATGACACTCATGCTATTCTTTCCCTTTAGGGATGGGAGTCCCATTAGTCTACTATCATGTTGAAGATCAACCACATTCTCCTTCTTCTCATTTTGCTGGCTTCCCCACATGGACTCCCAGATTATCACTTTATGCTTCAGTTCTGTTTACCTGCACATCTGCAGGATCATGAACCTTCCATTTCATCCACCATCAGTTTGCCCATCTGCGAACCTCTCTTCATTTCACCTACCTCATACAGGAACTTACCAATGGGGCCCCCACCCTTCATCAGTTTTCCCGAAGTTTTTGCCCTCACTGAGGCACTCATTTCACACTGGGGCACCCGTTTCTGTATTTGTACATATTCCCCACATTTTTTATTGTACAAACGCCTTTATTTCCAATCTTTACTTTTGTCGTCACCGTTGATGACCCACTTTCCTTTTTTGGCCACACGCAACCCATGTCACCCTTAGTTGGAGCATTACTTCTCACTTCCCATTGTCGGCATCGTCCATATCCTCCGAGTATTACCCAGGTCACTTACCTTTATCCTCTGAGTGTGTTCACCTTGCCTCGCCTCTGGCACAACTTCTCTAGGCTCTTGTCATCCCCATGACCCTCGATCTTGTCAACACGGTTGCAGCCATGCCTTATATCATGCATCCTCCAACCAAGGGCAGTCTTGAGTCTTCCCACTTCTTGACTTCATCCATGTACCGCTGCCATCTCCTCACCTCAGTAGCTTCCACGGAACCCCTTGCTTCTGGGAGTCGTGTCCTCCTTTTGTCAACATCAGCACACTTTTCCAAAAGGGCGATAGTATCTTGATTCTCATTTCCCATTTAATGAGAGATCTCGGACGACACAGGGGGAAACACCATTGCTCCCTGATGTCATTGACCCCCATAACATTCGACGCCAACACTTTCTCATGTTGTGGTGGGTCTTACTTTGCGACTATTGCAGTTTTTATCATTATTAGTTGACAAAGACCTCTGAACTTGGTTGGGCCATCAATTCCCATAGTACAGTCGCTGTGTATTTCCGCGACCATTACCTATGGTTCAGAGTATGTTCCTTTGTAGAATCGTCTTCTGCCTTTATCACTCCCGCCCCCGAGGGCGCTGCAGTTATCTACATCAATATTTTTCCACCATCTTCCTTCAGAGTTACATCATACGAGCATGGGGCATGCCCACCTCGTTTGTACACATTTGTATATTGTCACACACCTTGTAGAAGGTCGGATCTACAGGTTCCTTTCTTCTCCAACGAATTTCTCTACACGGTCCCATTCTTGTTGTCCCTTACAACACCATTCTCTGTAAAAGAAACAGTGATGGATTTCGGCTATACGTTTTGCTCCTAACCTCATCCATCAGGGGGCATCTGTTATCACTGAAATTTCGTCCACATGTGGCGACAAGAACTCCACATCATCAACACAGAAAAGCTGTCATTCATGGCACAAGGTTAATTCCACAACACAGCAAAAGGGTCAAAACTATACAAAATGGCCAAAAAATTGCAAGGCGCTTTACACCCACTAGGCGCGCACGCGCATGCGCTTAACAGCTTCGTACAAGGCGCGCATATGCACACAAGGCGCGGATGTTTGGTGAAAAACCCGCGCGCCTGCTAAATGACGCATTTATTGAAATTGGTCGGCTTCCCAACCACTAATGGATCGGCTCCCAAGTCGATTTGACACCAAATCCGAGTTCAATCCTCATGGTGGGATGGTCAAAGACCTAATTGTGCCCTAAAGAGACCCTTTTCACATTCAAAAGAGGCCACATAATAACCCAATGCTTGGCTATAAAAAGCCATGAATGACCACCATTTTCTCAAGGAATTCTTTGTATTATTATGCTGTTGAGATTGCTAAGGACTCATTCTTTGGCAACAAACATTGTAGGCTGCATTTCATAAGCTATTCACCCCTCTCTTGAGTGAACAAGCTTGGAGTTCTTTCACCCACATTTCCATCTTTTCTTTGTAAGGAGAGCAATCAGTTGAGGGCCTCAAGAGCCTTCCATTGGAGAGGGAAGGGACCCAAGTCCTCTTTCTCCATTGTGTGTCTTTGGATTTCATCAATCAGATCAACTAATACATTGGTGATATTGGTCCATTTACATTTGTTTTTATTTTTTTTACATGCTCATAGTTTTAATTAGTTTTGGTTTGATTTATGTTTATAACTTAGTTGTTTCTCTTTCTAACCTTTTACATCACAGCTGTCATGCCTAGCAGAGCCCAACTGGGCATGTAAGCACTCACTTTTTTCTCACACAGTCACGAATAGAGTGAAAACACATTTAGTCAAAGCAAAGCTATATATAGAATGCGTACAATGTAACAGAACCAATCAATGCTGTAAACAGAGCTATTCAAAACCGAATTCGAATTCATTATATAAACAAGTGATAAAATATACCTGTGTGATGACGAAGGCTGTTCAATTATGCCAACTTAGAATTCACGACAGCTATGGTTGATTCCACATTTTTAAACAAGATGGAGCCTATTGTCCTTTGTTTCTAATCAGTGGCTTGTAGCTTATCCTTTTGACTGGTAAGCAGTGCAACCTAGTCCTCCAAAGAGTGAATTCTTGACTGTAGAATAGGAACATCCAGATAATATCTCTCTAACCATGAACTGCATTGATCACAGGGTGGCACTGTAGGTATAGACAGAGCAAGAGAGGGTTTGGATAAATGACCGAGGGCTTCACAAGGTAGCTTAATGCCTGGGTAGTTAGGGTCGTCCTGTAGGCAGGGGGGTAGGTTTGACACAAAGTCATACGAGGGTTCGACACACAAACCTTGCGAATAGGGGTATTCGCTAGCCAAGAAATGCTTCACTTCCAAATCGAAGTCCTCACTCAACATGATAGGGTTTGGATTGACAGGAGGTTTTGGCTTATTTCTTTCCATTCATGAAATTAAACGGGCATTCTTTTTGCCTCTGGCGTTTAAAGTGGGTTTCGCCTTAGGCTTTTTGCCCATAGGCTTAACAGTCTCAACACCCTTAGTCACAAAGTGGGGTAGGTCAGTAGGTGAGTCGACCAAGGGTTTAGGTAGTAGGATGTTGTAGGGTACTGGGGGTACAGCCTTGTCCTCGCTCACCACAAGTGTTGTGGGGTATTCTACCCTACGGACTAACAAGCTAGGGCTTTAAACTTGTACGTAGATCATGACCCTTCATAAACAACTTTTAACCTTCTACCCGAATCTAAAACCCCTTTTCTCATGTAAACATGGGAAGAATCAACCAACCTTTTTATCGATGGTTGAAGTAGATCCTCCATTGAGCCTTTATCCCTTTGCTGCTGCTGCTCCTTCCAAAAAGCTTTCCTGCAATCAAGACAAAACTACACATGCATGCTATTGATCTACTAGAGGGTTAGAGATTAAACACAAATCAAATGACATAGATAAGACTCATGTATTCGGGATGGGAAAAGTATTTTTTTTCATTAATCTCAATATGAATCAACTTACAATGATTTTAGAGACCGGCCACTGTCCCTCGATCCTGATCCTGGGCTCCTCCTCTTCTTTTGTCCTCCAACTGCTTTTGCATGAATTTCTCCTAAAGCTTGAGGCAAGGCTAAAGGGTTGGGACAAAACGAACTTGGCAATTTGGCAGAGTTTCTTTGCTATGATTTTTCCTCCTTTGAATAGTTCCCCTACCCCTCCTTTTATAGGCTAGAAGGAGCTAGGGTTTTAGGTGAACTCTCGGCCATGCATGGCTGGGAGTTCCAGTTAACTGACAAAAAGCTTTTCGTCCCGGCGAAAACTTTCCTGATTATTTGCTTTGTTAGGTAAACACAGGCTGTAGTGGACTATCCTGTGGTCACCCGCATGCAGTAGAAGGCCAGCAAGTGGTCCACCGCACCCAGTGAGAGGTTAGGGCACGGTTTGCTTGATTTAAGTGGTTTTTTGAGGTTTTGTTCAGCATGGCTTTGTCTAGGAAGAGGCATGAGTTGGCCTGATGCCAGGTAAGCTTGTGTGGTGCATTTTAGGGTTATAACAGATGCCCCCTAATGTGTGAGGTCAGAAGAGAATCTGATGGCCGAAATACATTACCAATTCTTTACCAGTCTGTACTGATATGATGAATGAGTGAGCCCAGGAATCAGGAGGTGTCGTCTGCAAGAAATATCAAATGTCTCACCGAGGCAGGCATACCCATGCTCAGGATAAATCAGAACCATGGCTACCAATCAAATACACTTTAGATCCATATCAAATAACGATAAAGAATAGCCGCGAACAATACACAACGGAGCTACATCTCAAAATCAGAAATATATACATAGGAAGTATCCATCTCTCAGAAGTTGTCTTGGCCTGATGGCTGTACTTCAGAGCTCAAGAAACAACTTCAAAATCTTCACGACTTGGGTAGGAGTGTAACATGAGTGTACGAATGCACTACCCAGAGGTCTTCAATAGCTCATCGGTTACGGACTTGATAATCTTGATGATCGGACTGAAGGCTTCATTGATTTCGAACAAAGACTTGATTGGACGTTCAGGATGGCCGGGTATGCGGACAAGAGACATATTGCAGAGTGGCCGACTCAGGATAAGTAACCAACTTCCCTTGGACAATAGCATGACAAGTGATAAGACTCAGGCAACATATCTGTTAATCATAAGTCTACAAAGCAGGAGGCAACGCAAACTCTCCATATGTTTGGAAGAGTAACCAAACGGTGGAGGACACAACTCAATATAGCGAGCAAAGATTCCTAAGGTCGTACTACATCCCAAAGTCTGATGAATCAAACGGACAAATGTGCTTTATCCAAGGGCGACTCATAATGATGCCAATAAAGAAAATACTTTTTCCATCCTCTTTTTGGGGTATATTTGATTTTTTTTTTTTTTGTTCTTTTTATTGATTTGGAAAAGAATAAAAGAAGATTACGTTACAGTGGAGGAACGAGCATAGAAAACATACAAGCTCAAGGAACAAGGACTAGACTGATGTTCTAGGAAATGATACTCGGGAAAAATCCTCCAGTGGCCAAAGGTGTTAAGACGCAAAAGAAAACTGTTACTAGGCTGATGGGTAAAGGATGCAAGTGTGGTTGATAGAACACACAATGGTAACGTCCTTCGATGTAAGTTTAACGATCCCATAGAAGGGAAGCTCGGTGATTTTTCATGTTTAGAGAGTCTGAAAAAGCATCAAAGGAAACTCCATTGGGGTGCCTTTTTCGTCAATAGTCTAGTCAGTTCGAAAAAGGGGTAAACTAGCACCGACTAAACGTCAATTCAAAACCATTTTAACGAGTGTGACAAGGACAAGATCACTCAGCTATTTTTTTCAATTTTAAGGAGTCTGAAAAAAGATTAACTATGGACTCCGTCAGGAATATTCTTCTGGACCGGTTTAACAAGTGTGAAAGAATAAGGTCACTCGACAATCTTTTCAATTTTAGGGAGTCTGAAAAGAGCTTAACTATGGACTCCGGGGGGGTTTCTTTTTCGTAAATTTAGTCCCTCGGGCCCGAAAAAGGAATAAAATTATACCTGAGGATACTCTTATAAAGAATGGACATTCAATAGAGTATTACTTTGTTCGTACAGTTGACCATCTAGACCGAAAAAGGGGTAAACTACCGCCGGACAGACGTGACTTCAAATTTCCGTTTAACGAGCGTGAAGGGTCACAAGATCGCTCGACAATCTTTTCATTTTTAAAGGGTATGAAAAGGGCTTAAAAGGAGACCCATTTAAGGAATGTTCTTCTGGACTAGTTTAACAAGTGTGAAGAAACAAGGTCACTCGACAATATTTTCATCTTTGAGTCTGAAAAGGGCTTAAAGAAGACTCCATAATGGTTACTTTTCTCAGTTAATCCGGACGAGATCGAAAAGCATAAATACAGTCTCGCTGGATGTTTCTTTTGGGTCTCAAAGTGATCTTGAAAAACAACAAAGGTAGCCTATGATCGACACTTTGTGGGTCGATGTCAGGTATCGCTTCGTAGGACCAGGCAAAAACGTCGCAAAACTCTTTGAAAAGATCCGTGTAAATCTGAATCTCTTCGGGGGAGCAATCCACTCCGATGAAGACATTTTCTACGACGCTGGGGGTTTGGGAGATATTGATAGGTATCATTTTAGCGATAGTCGCCATATTTCCCTCAGCATAAATATCTTGTGTAGCCAAGAGGTTAATGGGACAAGGTTGATCTCCCGTCATGGTGATAGTGAATTCTCCGGCCTCGATTCGGTGTAACTCCGGGAGGAAGTATAATCTGTGATGAAGATATTCCCAGGGTTTATCTGGACCAGTCATTGCTTCGATTATGGCTTCGTTAGAAAGAAAGACTAAGTCTAACGAATCAGTGTTGACAAGAGAATCCTAAGCCCAGATAGGCTCAAGGAGTGGATCCAACTCTGGTGCAGGAATCGGATCAGGAGTAGCTGAAGCTTGCTGGACCAAAGAGTACACTACTTCAGCGACCGACAAGGGCGTGGCCATGCCATCTTGCCCTGTCTCATCCATCGTGGCTGATGGGGAAGGAAGATTCCATGGATCCTGAAAGTAAGTCGTGCGAAACGACGAAACATGAAAAATCTCAGCCTTGTGGTGGTTTGATATAAACTTGACATCGCCTTGAGGAGGTGGGTAGTCGAAGGTACCCATCAAAGATGGGCACAAACCAACTCCTACATTGACGACACCGGCTTGAGGATTATCTACCATGGGAACTGTGGATGCCCCCAAGGCTGGGTCAGGTCAAGAGAAAGACAACTGATCAATGGTCACTATCCGGCCTTCATGTGGAAACAATAGGACTCGGAAGATTGTAGCGACCACCGCTTCCATTGCATAATTCCAACTACGACCTAACAATAGATTGTAGTCGATGGGGGCATCAACTACCTCTACTTCAACGCACGCGGTCTTCCCCCCTAACTGCACAGGGAAAGAAGGGATGATGCCATGCGGTCAGAAAGAATGACCATCGAACACAGTGAGAAGAGTAGGTGATGGAGACAACTCAGGTTGACCAATGGCTTTCCAACAGGCTAACGACATAATGCAAGTTGAAGCGCCCTCGTCTACCACCGTGCGGAAGATATTCCGTGTAAAATTTTTCGTGGGATGAGCCACTACTATCTGAAACGCGACGTGGTAAGGCAAACGAGGTTTCAAGTCAGTCGTATCTAACATGATGGTTCCCGGGTTACAAGTCTCAGTAGAGCCTAAAGCAGTCAACAAGGCTTTTCTCTGAGCAGGGCAAATTTGGAGGACCTCCAAAGCGGACATAGCACAAGGGGTTTTGGACAAATCTTCCACCACAGAGTAGTTCTGGGTGGCCCTTGTGTTTGGATTATGAGAAGCCCTCTTGAACGCACCTTTTGGAATGTGCGTCATTGTTTCACCCAATGTCTTCTCAATCTGTAGAGGAAGAGATGGGATCTCGGCTTCTTTTCCCTTCTCGGGAACACTTGGTTTGCTATAATCGTGAGCTCTAGTCATTATGAAAGCATCACTTTTCACCATATATATGTTCGCGGTGGATGAATTGTTTGGGGGAGGGTAGTTTTCATGGCTGCCTCCTTCGGTACTTATAGAGGCTTGGGTTAAATTTTTCCCATGTTGAAAGGGGTTAGTCAACACGGCTTGTTGTTGCTATGTGACAAACTTCTGGGCCTCTGCAAGTCGAGGGCATAGGTGGGTTGGGTGGTCTTCCGCACAAAGGTTGCACAGATACCTCGCCTTCCATTTTTTAGTAGTGCCCTCACCAACATTATCAGTTTGTTTCTTATCCCCCTTACTCTTCTTACGTTGTTTTTTCTTTCCTTCAGGCTGCTGGTTGGCCTTTGGGTTAGTCGTCTGTACAGAGTGTACTTCTGATGTTTTAGTAGGAGGAGTAGCCAAAGCAGGAGTTTGGTTGGCCGCTGAGTGTTGGATAGATAACTGCTGCAATTGTTTCGTCAATTGCTCAGCGAGCTTGGTTTGTGCCGAACCAACGATGCCGTCAGCATGTGGTCCGACTCTCTGTCTGGTTTTGTCCAGAATCGATCATGGTGCATCCGGCAAGGTGGTGTACAATAGACCGGACTGAGAATAAATAAGCTCAAACTGTTGAGCCCTCATGATGGCCTCTTCCTCGGAGAAAACCCCTGAAGTTGTGACGTCTTTGGATAACTGCGGAACTAAAGACTTAAAGAACCACTCAAGCAGGAATGCTGGTGGGACGGGTACCTTGATGAGACTCTTTCGGCATTGCCACTCTCGAATATGATCCGAGATATGGTCCACGGACATCTACTCGAAATTGGCTAGCAACTCTGTGCCGGCGTCGTATCTCACAGGTAGCTGGAAATGGTTAAGGAAAGCCATAGCCAGTTCGCCAAAAAAGGAATATTGTGAACGATCAATCTCTATGTACCATTTCGCGGCACTCCCAATAAGAGTGTGTTGAAACAATCACAATTGGATGGAGTCATCTTTTAGTGAGTTAGAGGAACACCATAAGTGGAAAGTGGTAACGTGATCACCTGGATCTTCATTAGGCTTGGCCTCGAACTTTGGGATGTCCGAAGGCAACTTCGTCGGCATAGGAGGCCAACGCGGATCGTGACAGATAGGATCATTCAACAACCGTGTTAAATCCGGAAATTGTAACGTTGCCAAGAAAGGAAGTTTAGGTTGCTACTGATAGCTAGGAAAAAAGGGTCCTGGGGTTTGACTAGCACCAGGTTGCCAGGAAAAGTTTGGCTGTTGGCCAGGATTTTGGTAGAAACCGTGGCCGTGACCAGCGTAAGGGTTTTTCATTTGAGGAGACAACATTTGTTGATTCCCCATGAAGGACATAGGATGCTGGGCGTTCATTGTATTAGACGGACTTTGGGAAGGATTCCCCCATGCCGGTCCTGAGGGGAGAGGCATGGAGGTCTGTCCAGGGTTCCATTGACTGTGGAAAGAATTACCCCAAATTGGTATTCCGGATGAAGGAATGGATCCTTGTCCTGAGTTCCAAGGTCCTGGTATATGTGCCCCCAGCGTAGGAATAGTACCCTGGGCCGGTGTAGTTTGTCCAAAAATTGGTGTGCCCCCTGATGGGAAAGTAGCGGATGCGAAAGTGTTATTACCAACCGTCGCGTTCCAAACAAATGGCGACGAACCTATCGGCTAAGTTTGCACAGGTGTTCCTTGACTCCCGACTCCAAAAGGACTTGTGTGTACAGGCTGACTGGCGGACTGTTGATGCGATCCAGCAAGCGAAGGGGACGAAGGAGGAATATGACCTCCAACGTAAGGAAAATCATTGAAGGGGACAGGAGTGCCCCCAAGTTGACCTTGCAAAGAAGCGTTAGAGCTCCTTGGCCCCAGACCCAAAGTCTGTGAAATGGAGGAAGTGAGTGCAGGACTTGTACCTAAACTTGGCATACCGTATGAAAACGGAGGGTCGATCGCACTAGGTGTATACGGAGGTGTGGCCGCCGCGATCGATGGCATCGGTCCACTGTGCGACGTAGTTGCGGCCGAGACCATGGTGGTCTGGGCCGTCGACAAAGGAAAGTTAGGAGAAGCTTCTCCTGTGGTAACAACAGTGATAGGAATGGAAGAGATTCCAGAGGAAGTGATTTGTTCCATAACTGGGTTAGGCGCTGATAGGCATTCGTAAAATTGAATTGGCATAATGATGTCCGGCCAAGAATCAGCGTTTGAGGTTTCAACCGATCCAAGATTGGCAGTCGATCCCTCGTGGGGTTGTTCGAGCTCAATGGTTTGAAACCTGGTTGCTTCGAAAGACCCTCAACAGTCTAACTTCCGCCTCAGAGGTGGCGGGGGTGGCTCCACTATCACCGGCGACAGGCCCAGAAGCCTTCGTGACCGGTGGAGCTCTGAATCCTCCACTGTGTGAGAATATTCACGACATGCTAAGGTATTCTACACGAAAAAACAGTAACACGCACTAAAAGAAAGCCCCTAGAAGATAAATCAAGCAAGCACTATATTAGTAGGAAGGACAGTTACAACAACCAACACTAGAGTACCTTACCAGTGCAAGTGCAACTCGAATACGGAAGCACCATCCGGGTCTACTCTGCAAAGAGTTGGTCCGATGTCTGTCCTAGGTACCGCGGTATACCCCCGCAGTCACCTGTGTATGTCCCTAGAAAAGATTGGCAACTAGTTTGCCAGCACGTGAACAACTATCAGGCGAGTACAGTCAGCAGTCGGGTAGACCACAATGAGCAGGGTATCAAGCCCGAAACCTGTCAAGGGTATCGAGAGAAAGTGTTCCGGAAGACGACTGAGGACCTCGAATGGATTTGAGACCCATGAAGCTCCATGGAAAATGCTAACGACGGAATCCATTAACAGATCCTCTATATGTGTTCTCCACAACGCTCGGTCCAGCTTTGGAGGGGTTATCTCCATTGCCTTTCCTTACGCGACCTCGTGTTTAGCCCCTGTGTTAGAGGGGGGTCCTGAATAACTTTCTGTAACTGGACTTCTACACTCCCTAATGACAGACTCCAATGTTTGGTTTGGGTGGCCTTGGAGAATTTACTCTCCAACCTATTCCAAGGCCCTATTCCTGAGCTAGTGGATGCACCCTACAAACAGAAAAGTCTACTTGATTTTAATTAACGTTGCTTTTAATGGGATTTATTAAGTCTCAAGGTGCAGAAGTGAAACTGAGGGTGTGTAAAAAGACTCAAAGAAAAATGCACAAAAAATGCGTGGAAACAAAAAACTTTTACTAAAATGAAAAACCAACAACTTTCCAATGAAAGACTTCTTTTCTTTTTGAAATTACTAAGATTTTATGCAGTAAATATGAAGGATTTTCACTCAGATCTGCGATCTACTTATACTTGACATGCACTGCAAAAACTTATGCAAAACAGACTTCTTTCCTAGCTATTGATGCAACAACACAATCCTCAAACCAAGAAGAAAATGAAACAAGAAATTGTTTTTTTATTTCGTTGTAAAATAACACAACAAGGAAAAATGATGACAAGAACAAAACCAAGAGAATAAAAGAAAACTCTGGCTTAAAGCGCAGATCGCAAATAGAATCAGAGCACAAAAATGCAACAAAGAAATCACAACAGCACCAATTCTAACACTTGCCTAAAAACCATAAATCAAATATTTTTTCTCTTTTGTCTTTTCTATCAAAACATCCACTAACAAACACAGGCTAAGGATAATATGCCCTAACCTGCTGACTGTGTAGCTCCAGATTCTCTGCCCCTGAGAGGATCTCGTCTCACCACAAGAGGGGATGACTGCCCCACCCAAGTTGAAAAGCTACCAAATAGGGCCGCGACTGTCACCAAGACAGCACGCGGTCAACCGCGAGATGGGCTAAAACAACACGCAGGTATCCGTGCTCAGAACTGAAGCAGCCCGTGGGTAGGTATAAAATCTAAGAAAAAATCAAACACAGGCAGCCCGGACCTGAAAGAGGTCTCTGGTATTGAACACCAGGGTCTCTGAAAGGCTTGGATGCTGGCACTTCAACAGAAAATGAAAAATTTGCAAAAAAGAAAACAAATGCTAAGAATAACTAAAACAACAAGGCAGACTAAAAGCAAGACAGTAAACAAATCAGAACCTAGACAGGATCCAGAAAACCCCCTGGGAAGATGAACTTCTGACAGGGAAGAGGAGACTACCTCTTAAGCTTCCTGGGCTCTACACGTTACTAAAACCACTACAGCAGGCGGTCAACCGTGGGCTGTAGAAGGTTAGGGCGCGGGTTACCCGCGGGCAGGGCTTTTGTAGGCCGCGGGTACCTCTGTGTGTCCTAAGAATGAATGTCAAGCATTAGTCAAGGAAAACTGGTATTGATAACCAGGTTCCCTGCTAGCATTGACCTAACAGGCAACAAAATAAACAAAGAAACAGAAATTGAACTTCTTTAAACTACCCAAAAGATCTTTAACCAAATCCGGAAACCCTAAGAGTAAAATATCCCCAGTGGAGTCGCCAATTCTGTTGTGGGGTATTCTACCCTACGGAATAACAAGCTAGGGCTTTAAACTTGTACGCAGATCATGACCCTTCAGAAACAACTTTTAACCTTCTACCTGAATCTAAAACCCCTTTTCTCATGCAAACATGGGAAGAATCAACCAACCATTTTATCGATGGTTGAAGTAGATCCTTCGTTGAGGCTTTATCCCTTTGTTGCTGCTGCTCCTTCCAAAAATATTTCCTGCAATCAAGACAAAACTACACATGCATGTTATTGATCTACTAGAGGGTTAGAGATTAAACACAAATCAAATGACATAGATAAGACTCATGTATTCGGGACGGGAAAAGTATCTTTTTTCATTAATCTTAATATGAATCAACTTACAATGATTTTAGAGACTGTCCACCGTTCCTCGATCCTGATCCTGGGCTCCTCCTCTTCTTTTGTCCTCCAACTGCTTTTGCATGAATTTCTCCTAAAGCTTCAGGCAAGGCTAAAGGGTTGGGACAAAACGGACTTGGCAATTTGGCAGAGTTTCTTTGCTATGATTTTTCCTCCTTTGAATAGTTCCCCTACCCCTCCTTTTATAGGCTAGAAGGAGCTAGGGTTTTAGGCGAACTCTCGGCCATGCATGGCTGGGATTTCCAGTTAACTGACAAAAAGCTTTTCATCCTGGCGGAAACTTTCCTGATTTTTTGCTTTGTTAGGTAAACGTGGGTTGTAGTGGACTAGCCCGCGGTCACCCGCATGCAGTAGAAGGCCAGCAAGCGGTCCACTGCACCCAGTGAGAGGTTAGGGCGTGGGTTGCTTGATTTAAGTGGTTTTTTGAGGTTTTGTTCAGCATGGCTTTGGCTAGGAAGAGGCATGAGTTGCCTTGATGCCAGGTAAGCCTGTGTGGTGCATTTTAGGGTTATAACAACAAGTTTGTCAACCTGTGGGGTGTTCAAATCCTCAAAATCCTTTCGAGCAAGGAAATTGCTCCAACAATCTCTGCGTAGAACCAAATGACAGACAATAATAAGCTTAACCAGCCCATAATGAAAAAGGCTACTATCAGCCTGATTTCTTTTGTACTTCTTTGACATTTTAAACAGGCTTCTATGCAAATAATAGGGTATATTGAGCTGATAACCCATAAAAACCATAAGCAAACGAAGGTGGTGTAAGAAAACAAACCCGTACCGACCTTCGCAGGTGATAAAATGTTTGATTATCATCAATAAATCATGCCAACGCTGTTTAAGAATAGTTACTGGCAAACCTTTATCACAGGAGGTGATTTTACGCGACTGGAAGAGCAGTGTCCAAGGGACCTCCTCTACTTTGCAATTCTTGGACCATCGTTGTCCAGTGGTAGGAAAACCCGTAGCAAGACTGATAAACTGTTCATCAATTTCCAATTGAATATCACCGACCTTGGCTCGATAGCCATCAAAGGTCATGGCGAATTGTCGAGCTACGCAAAGGTTAAAACCCTCATATCTTTGTATAAATGGAAGCCACCCATTTTCTTCGAGGTCACTGTGGGAACTGTCAAACATTACCAGGGCCTGGCTCCCATTGGGTTCAGCCCTCACGACTGGGGCCATGGTGTGAGCACATGGTAAAGGTTTGGTTTGAATTCACCAATGCACAGGAGCAGAGTCATCCGGTCTAACAACAATGAACGATCAAAGGGGAAAAGCATTAATGTGCGCATGCGAGGGTGGTGGAGTTATTCACCACCATGCATAATAGTTATGGTAAAGTACAACTGGAAAATTCCACCTCCGTTCAAACAATCATAGCATAGCTCAAAACCATATCGTTTGGCCAACCAAAGAATCAAATGGTGAGTGTTATACCAAAGCGCCAAACCAAGTATAGTTTTTAAACCATGAATATTCAACGTGTAACCAACACCATATGTTAACCATGCGCCATTGATAAATCAAAAGTTTTAAACCATTGTGCCAATTGATACTCATAAAATTTACAAGCCAAGAGCCATAAAAAGATTATAAAGATCACATCATATATAAAAACAAAAAATAAATCATGACCCCTATGCAAATCAATGACTAGGAAAGTCACAAAAAATATAAATCTATATGCTCAATGCCTCACAAGTTTAATAAAATCAAGTTATGCAATCAATATAAGAATGTCCAAATAGGCATAGTTCGAAAATCCTTTCAGCCACATAACGATAAACCAAATATAAGTGCCATAGAAAATATCAATAAAAATATGACGACAGTTCAGATAGTGATCGAAATGTGACCTCAAAAGGAGAAGTTTTCACAGTTACAGTCGTGAAAACTTAATGGAGACCAATTTGCAAGTGTCGCAAGAAATGAAAATATCATCTATTTGAAAAATGCGACGACAATTTGAGGTTCGGAAGACATAGGTGTAGGCAACTTATAGGAAAATAGAAAAAATTGAATTGGTTGCCAACAATGGCGACACACTGGTAGAAGTAGTTATCTCTGTCAAAAGAAATAAATTCAGATTAGGACAGCAAAGAAAATTTCAAATCAAAAACAACAACCAGAAAATCGTACAAACATCATCATTAACCATCTTTTCCAGCAGTGTTTTAAAAGATGAAAACTAATAACAGTCTTAAGATCAACAAGTCACGATATTAAAGATAAAATATTCAATACTGTTGGCATGGCCACTGCTGCCAGCAGGCGTCTATAGCCTCGACAGGGTTTCCATTTAACCCTCTCTGACATCTGTATCATGTCAAGAAGTTTTAGATCAGAATAAAGGACATTAAAGAGGTTTCTCATATTTTTTACAGATTTTCATGTACCCAACATTGCTTCGCTACCAGCAGGCCTGTTCAATACCCTGACGAAGTTGTCTTGGCGCCATGCATGTATTTACCCGCTTCCAGCAGACCTGTTCAGTATCCCGACGGGTTTACAAGCACTTCCCACAGCTCTTATTCATAATTTTATTTTTTTTTCTTTTGAAGATATATGGCTGAGCGGGGTGACGCTGATAATCTTGATATTTAAACATATTTTTTTAGACCTCGTCAGAATTTTTTAACACTGTCCTTTATTCAGCTCCAGAAATGTTTTATTTATAAAAACACCTTCCTACGACAAGGAGACATCATTTTAGAGTCATTCCTTTACGGAAAAGGGACAGCATAAAAAGATAATAGATGATCATGAAAAACTTTGCTCAGAGATTGAAATCAGTAAACTTCTTTCAAACACCAAAATTTTCCAACACAGATATAAGTTCAACAACATATCATTAATGTTTGTACAAACTTTCAGAAGTTATTTCAACGAAGAAATTTTTCTATCGTCTTTTTCTGAATGGCTCAGTGCATAGGTATGCGTTTTTTTTCAAAAAAGACAAAAAACTGATCAATTCAAATCAAAACCAAAACAGAAAGCAAACGAAAAATGCAAACAAAAACGAAATATTTACATAATATACAAGGGTAGTTATCAAGCAAAGTATCTTTTCAGGGCTTGGCCATTCACTAGATAGGTGTCAAGCTGCCCTTCAAGATTCTGTAATCAAAAGGAACTAGGACCCAACTTTTCAGCAATTAAAAATGGCCCAAGCCATAAGTTTTGAAACTTAGTGTGCTCACCCTTTCCCTCGTGTGGTTTGTCCCACTTTAAAACGAGATCGCCTACTTCAAAATTCCTATCAGAAGCAGAATTAGAATCGAACCAGCTTTTAATCAATTGTTGATGTTGATCTAATTTATGCTTAGCTTGGGTTCTTACTTCTTCCAACTTCATCAAAGCGTTAATGCGGCTTTCTAAAGGGGGACAATCTTATTCTTGGACTTTTTGTGACAATTGAAGTGAAGGAAGAAGAATGTCAGGTGGTAGAATGGCTTCTCTGCCATAAACGAGAAAAAAGGGGGAGTTACCTATAGCAGCTTTGGGTGTTACCCTATCAGCCCATAGTGCGTTCAGCAGTGCATTGTGCCAAATCTTATGATTTTCAGCCATGGTTCTCTTGATAATTTTGATCAAGTTCTTGTTGGTTGATTCTACTAAGTCGTTGCCCTGGGGGTAATAACTAGTAGAATACTTCATCTTTATTCCTTTCTCCAAAGCAAACTCGCTCATTTCAAGAGAAGAAAAGTATGAAGCGTTGTCAAAGACTAGATAATCAGGGATACTAAAACGAGTGATAATATTCGAGTTTAGAAAAGCAATTACCTGACTTGTGTTAACAGTTCTTAGCGCAGAGGCTTCAAACCAACGTGTAAAGTAGTCTGTGGCTATCACAATATACTTGTGCTATTGTGAGGATGGAGGGTTAATAGGACCTATGATATCAAGGCCCCATTGCTGGAAAGGAGAATCTACTAAGACGAGTTGCAAAGGTAAGGTTGGTTTTTGCAATCGCCCTGATGCTTTCTAACAGATGATACATTTACGACACAAGGCATGGGCGTCCCTAAAAAACGTGGGCTAGTAGTAACCAGCTCTTAAAACCTTATGAGCAGTGGTGTCTCCACCGAAGTGACCACCAGCTTCTCCTGCATGCAACTCAAGCAAGACTCTTTCTGCTTCATCTTTCTCGAGGCAGCGCATCAGTACGCCGTCAAAATTTTGATGAAACATTATACCGTTAACTAGATGAAAGGAGGCGGACTTTAGTCTCAATGCTCTTCTCTTGGCAGAGTCAAGGTGACGAGGTGCTGATCCATGTTCAAGACAGAATCTAATATCGTCGTACCAAGGACTTACGAGGTTTTACGTGCAACAAATCAAACTTTGATCGCGTTGTTCTAGGTTTGACGTATCACTATTTTCTTGCTGTCCTGTTTTCGAATCAACAACCAACTTACACAACCCTTGGCCTCTTACGATATGAGCTGGGGTGATTTCCAAGTCATACTCCTGCAAGGAGGTGACCCAGTTGGCTCTCTTCTCTCCTAACTCCTTCTGCACTAACAAGTTCCTCACGGCAGGGTAGGGGACAATGACTTTCGTCCTAGATTTCAAAAGATAGGACCATAAATGCTTAACTACTTTGAAAACAGTGTAGGCTTTCCGATCGACCGCTGGGTAGTTAAGTTCAACACCTTTGAAAGCAGAGCTAATAAAGGTGATGGGTACTTCGTTGTTCTCATAATTCTTCTGAGTTAGGACTGCGGCATAGAAACAATCAGAGGCAAAAGTATAGAGTGTAAAATCTTGAGAGAAGTTAGGGCTCATGAGAGACAGAGTGTCTATTATGGCCTTCTTGTTGGTTGTGGAGCCTGATTATCTTCCTAATTCAGAGGTCTTTCCTTTCAGCCGTGTTTATACCCCATGAAGTATTTACACCCCATAAGTATGTACACTCTTCCACGTGGGGGAGTGCAGAGGGGGGGTACCCCCTCTGCGGGGTCTGGGGGAAAGCGGGCCCCCAGTGGGGGTTCGGGGGCGAAGCCCCCGAAGCAAAAATTGCCTTATAAAAGTATATTGTAATTTCATTGTAAATCTGGACCGTTCATTATAAGGTCGCAGATCTAACGGTAGAGATTATGTTAGGGTTTTTTTCCCTAGAAGGCAACCCTCTTTTATGAGGGAAATGTATTGCGGCTATGTACGAGGGTGAATATTGTATTCTGAGAGAGGAGACTGTGAGAGAAAGAAAAGGAAGTTACAGCAGGTTTTGCTGTAGGTTTTATCCCTTCATTTTGCTGGATAATAATAAAGGAAGGACCTGGCAATTTCTCTGGTGGACGTAGCCCACACTGGGTGAACCACGTAAATCTGTGTCTCTCTTGTATTGTGTGT
>ML777558.1:496319-545765 GCA_009831015.1 Picea engelmannii | reverse complement strand
ATAAGGTCGCAGATCTAACGGTAGAGATTATGTTAGGGTTTTTTTCCCTAGAAGGCAACCCTATTTTATGAGGGAAATGTATTGCGGCTATGTACGAGGGTGAATATTGTATTCTGAGAGAGGAGATTGTGAGAGAAAGAAGAGGAAGTTACAGCGGGTTTTGTTGTAGGTTTTATCCCTTCATTTTGCTGGATAATAATAAAGGGAGGACCTGGAAATTTCTCTAGTGGATGTAGCCCACACTAGGTGAACCACGTAAATCTGTGTCTCTCTTGTATTGTGTGTCTTCTGTGTTTTGTTTCTGCATTTGTTTTATTTTATTGCTCCGCGGTCCTGTTTTTCTAACACTTCTTTATAGCATTAAAAGCTTGGTTTTTTGTAGGTGCCCAGTGATATTGGGTGTCTTTCTTAATCAGGTTTTGTAGAGGCCTGACCATTTTGGAGAAACTGGGGACAAATCTTCTCACGAAATTAATCTGGCCTAAGAAAGACTGCATGGATTTTTTGAAGGTAGGCGGGGGAAGTTTAGCGATGACTTGAGTCCTCTTGGGGTCAATAATCATCCCATCACTAGACACAATGAATCCTAGTAGTTTACCATGTTCTACTGCAAAGATGGAATTTTGGGGGTTCAAGGAGATGACGTATTTACGACATCGTAGCAGAACGGCTCGTAAGTGAGCTAGATGATCATCTTTTTTTTTAGAGTAAACGGTCACATCATATAAGTAAACTACGACAGAGTGATTGATTAAGCCTCGAAAAGCAATGTCCATTGCTCTCTGAAAGGTAGCACCAGCATTAATCAATCCAAAGGGAATTTTGCGATAAGCATAAGTGCCCCATGGAGTACGGAAGGTAGTTTTTAGTTGGTCTGGCGGAGACATCAAAACTTGGTTGTATCCAGAGAAACCATCCAATAAAGATAGCCTCTCGGAACCAGATACCTGTTGCAGGATCTGTTCCATGGGTGGGATAGGATAATTATCTTTGTCAGACGCTTTATTGAGATTTTGGAAATCGACACAAAGTCGGATTTCCCCGTTTTTCTTCCGCACTGGGACAAGGTTGGACACCCATTGAGTGTGCCTAACAGGAAAAATTATTTTAGCACTTAGGACTTCATTCAATTCTTTTTGAACGGTCGGTTCTAGTTTAGGGTGCATTTTCCTCAATTTCTGTTGGAAGGGTAAGGTATGAGGCTTCATCGGGATGACATGCTGTATAATATTAGGATCAAACGTTTTAAGATCATTGTATGTCCATGCAAAGACATCCTTAAATTCTTTAAATAACTTAACAAAAGCAACTTTTTCTTGTCTAGAACATCCCAAGCCTAGATTAATGCACTGAGGATTTTCACTAGTTCCTAAATTGACTTTTTCATAGGACAACGAGGAACTATTAGTTTTACAATTGACCGTATTTTTAAATTTATCTTCAAAATCATAAAACTTTTCTAATCTAACTATGGATTTAGGTATGAAATTTACAATGTCCGATAGAACTTCAGGAGATTTCGGATTAGGTATTACCATAAAGTTGTGGAAATTGTCGTCGTGTGTGTGTTCATCTATCACTACACCTTGAAAGGTTTCTTCCATGTGCAGAAATTTAATGATCTGTTGATCATCGTCAAATACTCTCCAGTTTGTGATATTGTTAGGAACAGATGGTCGAAACAATAGCTCGACTGAAAATGCGTTTGGGGACAAACCCTCTACAGGAAGAAGTTTAGAGGCTACATTAGCTAGTAGATTTGCTTCAGCATTATTTAATCTAGGAATGGAATTTATATTGAAAGCGGAAAATTTTTTCATTAAACTCCATACCTCAGACTGGTAACTTTTGAGATGCGGGGAAAGACAGTGTATAGAATCTCTTACCTGTCTAACCACTATTTTAGAATCGCCAAATACAACAAGATTTTGAATGTTCATGTCCAAAGCTTTTCTAAGACCTTGTAGTAAAGCCTCGTATTTTGAAGTATTGTTAGTACATTCAAATTCTAGTCTGCAAGCCAATAAAGTCTTCTTACCTGCCGGATCGATAATGATGCAGTCTGCACCAGCTCCTTCTTTAGACTAAGAACCGTCGAAATATAGAGACCAAATTTGGTTTCCATCGGGCACATGGGACTGTTGAATAGAATCTTTTGGTTGCATATATGCTATGATCTCGGACTGTTGTTCTGGATTGTTGATAGGTGAAATCTCAGCCATGAAATTTTCGAAGAAGGTGTCCATCCCTTGGACTTGGGGTGAATCAGCAGGAGGTGTATATGGTTCATTGGGATCGTTCAAATCTGTGACCGTGAACTTGAGGTAGCACTCACGATTCACCCTGATCTTGTTAGGCTTACCGTTCTCTGGAAGCCACAGGTGAGACCAGTCTATTGCGAAGTAACCATGTAGCTGCTCCGACCAGTCCCTGCTAAAAAATAGACCATACACCTCTAGAATATCCACAACAATTATATCAATAACTTGATGAACCTTTGGGTTAGATGATAATTTGATTAATACATTTTTTAGTTCTCCTATAACTTTGACATCTGTTCGATCAAGTTGAATGATTTTTAAAGTAGATGGTTCAACTTAAGCATTAATCTTTTGGAATATAGACCAAGGCATCACATTAGATGACGCTCCTAAGTCAACCATACAATTATGCACATTTCTGTTAAAAATTTTGAAAGTTAAAAGAAAAGGAGGTACATTCTTGCGAGTACTAAGAGTAGTAGCTTGTGGCTTTTTACTCGCAATTTCTTATGCTACTTTATCTACATTATTTACATTATTTACATTATTTACAGGGGTTACAGGAAGGCTTCCTTTATCTTGAGGATCAGGATTATTTTTAGTGGAAGTCTTCTGCGGAACTTTGCTTTGCACAACCCTGTTACCATTTGAGTTACCATTCTTGTTGTTCTCTGAAATATTTTGCAACATTTTTTGTAACAAAAATGGAAACTTCAACAACTCATAAATAGAAATGTTAGCCCTTAATTTTTTAAGATCTTCAACAACATCATAATTTAATTTGGGGTTGTCATTGCTCTGTTTAGTTTCTGCTGATTTAGATGGCTTTGGAGGTGAAGTTGTAGTGTTCTCAGTAGAAGGCTTGTTTGTTCTCTTACTCCTAGTGTTATAAGGGTGAACAGTATCGAAGTTAGCTTGGAAGATGCTATCCGAGAAATGTCCAAATATGTTTGGAGAAGACTCTTCTTCTTGAATTGTTTCCTGTTCGACTTCCTCCTGAGGGATCTCTGGAGGCATCAAGTTATCTTGGGCTTCTAGAATTGTTTGAAGAGAACATTGCAAACTTTCTAGATTCAAGCCTTTGGGAGTTGGGTTAGGTCGATTGGTAGGAAAGGGATTTCGGAAAGGAGGTATGTAGGGTCCTTTACTCGAAGAAGCTTCTTCAGTTGACCTTTTTAAGTCTATAACTTGATTAGACAATTTTTGAACAACTTTAGTTAGGTTTTCCAAATCAGAGTTTTCAGGTTGTGTTTTACTTTGTGAAGGTCTGGGGAGAATTTCAATCTTCTTTTTGGAAGAAGAAACAGTCTCAGTTTCATTGCTAGAAGAGTCCTTAAGACTAAGTATGTCTTTTTCAATCTGGGTAGCCTCCTCGAAGGCTTCTAACAACGTGGCCTTTTTAGATCGTTTAACCCAAATAGCTATGCTTTGATGCAAAGCTTTAGTGTAATAAGCTATTACAAGACTCTCAGCAGGCATAGAATCTGTGGGGATTCGATTTTTAAGCGTTAGGAATCTTTGATTAAAATCTTTAACTTTTTCTTTTGGGTTCATTTTTAAGCTTGAAAGATCCATGACTAAGACTTCCGGAGGTTTACCATCTCTGAATTTTTTCAAAAAGCATAACTCAAACTTTTCCCAAGACACTATGGTATGGGATTGTTGGGCAAAGTACCAAGTGGATGCATTACCCTCAAAAGTATAAGGGAACAACCTACAGACAACATCTTCATGTTCAACATTGCAGAGTCTAATGGCTAACATAAATTTTTTGGTATGATCTTCAGCTATCTATTTTGAATCAGGGTCAAACTTGGGAAGCCATTTCTCCAGGTGTTTGGGTAAAGGGTGTTGGGCTCCAGGTACAACTACAGCATCCTGGTCCAACTAGGGTCTAGCAAGGTTGTTCTGATTTTCCATTGAGGTAGTGGGTGTGGAAGGCTAAGAAGGTCAGTTGCCTTTGTCTGACAAGGAATCCCCTCCAGAAGAAGAAGGAGAAGAGGGAGGTGGTGAAGGAGGTATCCCAGATCCTCCTGCAACAGGATTTAAGTTTGGATTTGTAGGATTCACGGTGAGGTTAGTGTCACCTAATTGTTCTCTGATATCGGAGAATTCTAAAGGTTGACCCCACGGACGGTTTGGTTGCTTAAGAATAGATAATGCACTATGTGTTTTAATAAGAGATTGACGAACGATCTCTTGGAAGTCACCACCTATAGGATTAGGGGTTGCTGGCTCAACTGTGATCTTTGGATCGTCGGTTGAAGTAGTTGTTGTTTGAGGGGGAATATTATTGTTTGAATGGATTCTAGTCACTATAGGTGTGCGATTAGGTGGTGGAGGAGTCTTGCGACCACCTCTTTCCATTCATTAAGTTCAGGCCCTCCTTCTAGCGCCATTTGTTTATGGGCGAAATTGACCATCCATCAACTGAGAGAGTGGAACCGGTCTGGGGTTGTCTAAATAACCCAAGCCATTTGGAATGGACCACCCTGACGGGTTTAACGGCTCCATTGACCGTTCTAAGTTTCTAATAAAACCAAAGAGAAATCTAATCTAAACTAACTAATCTAACTAAAACTAATAAACTAAAACTAAATACAAGAAACTAAACTAACTAAATAAAAACAAACTAATCTACTAATCTAATTAAAACAAACTACTAAATAAATTAAACTAAAATTAAATATAAACTACTCTAACTATTCTATATACAAACTACTAATTACTATTATACTAACTCTAATGATTAACTATCTAATTACTAATTAAATTACAACTTAGTCACAAATGTACATTATCTACAACTTGCAGATTTGAATAAAACCTGTAAAAGTCATTTGATTTCTGCCCTTAGACAGCGAGAGATATTTTGTTGATTTTTTTATTTTTATAAATAAGAAGTAAAACTTACTGAAATTAAACAATCTAATATACTAATTCTACACATATATCTAACTAAGATTATATCTAAAATAAACTACTAATAAATATACTAAACCAACAAATGAAAAACTGACCTGGAATGCTCCAGATTTGTCATGTGTATGATGACTTCGAAGATGGTCGGAGGAAGGAAACTCACACCAGTTGATCCAGAAGCTTTTCGTAAACAATAGGCTGCAATGCTCTTTGAGTTATTTACGGGACAAACAAGACATAAAAAATCATAACAATTATATGATTTATAAATCTCTGCAATAAGGGAAACCTGTTATGCAAAAACTTATATTTAATAATTCAACTTATGAAGAAGAGAAAGTTGCCATTCACAAACCGAATTAAACAATTGCTATGTTTTTTAAACACTTGGAAGAAATCAGATATGGATTATATTGATTAAATTATATCATTTGCAAAAATATTAAGATAGCTAAAGTAGTCATTAACCAAATGCAAATAGATACACAAGAACATGAACAAAATATTGATATTATGAAAAGCTAAAGCTGTAGCATAATATCAAATTCTGTCTCTGTCTGTATTAAAATTCCATATCCTTGTTCTCCCATGAATGAGGATGATGTTATTACAAAAAATAATGAGTATATATAAGTCTTTCCACAGGGTAAAACCTCCCTGTGGATAATATCAAACTGTTTACATAATCTGGGAAGATATTCCCAAAATCAACTAAACTAAGAAACTAAAATGAAATCAAAACGTTTCAAATATCCTCTAACTGCTCATAAAATCCACTGCAATTTCGAATTGACCTGTAATAGACCAAAAATAACAAGTTAGAAAGATATTTTATTAGCAAAACAATTAAAATCTAATCCTACAGACTTAGCTACAGAATCATCTGATTCTGTAGCTAGTCTAAAATAACATACAGAATCAGAATTGAAATCAAATCAAATCTTTTAAAAGAATTAAATCCAATTATCTTCCAATGATTATTTAAAATGAATCACTCAAGCTTCAAATGATTTTATCATTCAACATTAAACAGAATCAAAAGTGATTCAATCGAAAACAGGGGTAAGAATACTCTATTTTTCTGTTACCATAAAATCGGGTCGAATAGTAACAATACTGTTTCATATCTAATTGAAATCGATAATGAGTCAGATCGTATGTGATACGATCTAATCCAACACAACCATTTTCCACTCGTCATAGCTATAATGATGTAGTAAAAGATTCATATCGTTTAATCGAATACACAGATGTAAAGACTGTTTTGATTATGTGTAAATGAAATCATACGTAACAGCATCAACCCAACCAAATTTGTGATAGATTTTGATCATTGATCCTTGCACAGTCAACAGACAGGATCGATTAATTGTGATCGCAATCTTAATAGAATCAACAGAAGTTATAATTGCAAAATGGGCAAATAATCGAAACAAATCACGACTGAGTTTAATATAGAAATAAATCATGAATCTGGATATAGTCAATCTTGTTTTACAAATCACATTCAAACAGAGTATCCATTGCAATTATGAATCCAACTGATAACATGGTCGAGCTAACAGTAAACCAATGCGAATTAACTGGCTGGGTTTTAGCATAATCATTATGAATTGAATCTATTCACGTTTTGGATGTATTTGTACAGAGTCATATTGAAAATGATCTGAATTGTATTCCTATTGGTCGAAAGTCATATGGGACATAAAACCGTAACAATTGACCATATCAAAATTGTGGCCAATCATAGTGTATACATTAAAATGAAATCAAATCGAAATGTGATTGTGTTCAAAATTGGATATGAGAAACGGCTCCTGTCTAGAATAGATACAAATGACTTCAATTGACAGCAGAGCATACATTTTAACTCAATCAAACAAATCAAATCCACACCAAGATCAATCAAATCGATGAAAATCCAATCAAAGCTAAACTGGGAAAACGAACTTCCATTTAGTCAAAGCAAAGCTATGTATAGAATGTGTACAATGTAACAGAACCAATCAATGTTGTAAACAGATCTATTCAAAACCAAATTCGAATTCGTTATATAAACAAGTGATAAAATATACCTGTGTGATGATGAAGGCTGTTCAATCATGCCAACCTAGAATTCATGACAACTGTGGCTGATTCCATATTTTTAAACAATATGGGGCCTGTCATCCTTTGTTTCTTATCAGTGGCTTGTAGCTTAGTCTTTTGACTGGTAAGCAGTGCAACCTGGTCCTCCAAAGAGTGAATTATTGACTGTAGAATAGGAACATCCAGATAATATCTCTCTAACCATGAACTGCATTGATCACAGGGTGGCACTGTAGGTATAGACAGAGCAGGAGAGGGTTTGGATAAATGACTGGGGGCTTCACAAGGAAGCTTAATGCCTGGATAGTTAGGGTCATCCTGTAGGCAGGGATTAGGTTTGACACAAAGTCATACGAGGGTTCGGCACACAAACCTTGCGAATAGGGGTATTCTCTAGCCAAGAAACACTCCACTTCTAAATCAGAGTCCTCACTCAACATGATAGGGTTTGGATCAATAGGAGGTTTTGGCTTATTTCTTGCAATTCGTGAAATTAAACGGGCATTATTTTTTCCTCTGGAATTTACAGTGGGTTTCGCCTTAGGCTTTTTTCCCATAGGCTTAACATTCTCAACACCCTTAGTCACAAAGTGGGGTAGGTCGATAGGTGAGTCGGCCAAGGTTTTAGGTAGCAGGATGCTATAGGGTACTGGGGGTACAGCCTTGTCCTCTCTCACCACAGGTTTTTCAACCTGTGGGGGGTTCGAATCCTCAAAATCATTTCGAGCAGGGAAATTTCTCCAACAATCTCCGCGTAGACCCAAATGACAGACAACAATAAGCTTAACCAGCCCATAATGAAAAAGGCTACTATCAGCCTGATTTATTTTGTACTTCTTTGACATTTTAAACAGGCTTCTATGAAAATAATAGGGCATATTGAGTTGATAACCCATAAAAACAATAAGCAAACAAAGGTGGTGTAAGAAAACAAACACGTACCGACCTTCGCAGGTGATAAACTGTTTGATTATCATCAATAAATCATGCCAACGTTGTTTAAGAATAGTTATTGGCAAACCTTTATCACAGGAGGTGATTTTACGTGACTGGAAGAGCAGTGTCCAAGGGACCTCCTCTACTTTGCAATTCTTAGACCATTGTTGTCCAGTGGTAGGCAAACCCATAGCAAGACTGATAAATTGTTCATCAATTTCCAATTGAATATCGCCGACCTTGGCTCGACTACCATCAAAGGTCATGGCGAATTGTCGAGCTATGCAGAGGTTAAAACCCTCGTATCTTTGTATAAATGGAAGACACCCATTTTCTTCGAGGTCACTGCGGGAACTATCAAACATCAACAGGGCCTGGCTCCCATTGGGTTCAACCCTCACGACTGGGGACATGGTGTGAGCACATGGTAAGGGTTTGGTTTGAATTCACCAACGCACAAGAGCAGAGTCATTCGGTCTAACAACAATGAATGATCAAAGGGGAAAAGCATTAATGTGCGCATGCGAGGGTGGTGGAGTTATTCACCGCCATGCATAATAGTTATGGTAAAGTACAACTAGAAAATTCCACCTCCGTTCAAACAATCATAGCATAGCTCAAAACCATATCGTTTGGCCAACCAAAGAATCAAATGGTGAGTGTTATACCAAAGCGCCAAACCAAGTATAGTTTTTAAACCATGAATATTCAGCGTGTAACCAACACCATATGTTAACCATGCGCCATTGATAAATCAAAAGTTTTAAACCATTGTGCCAATTGATACTCATAAAATTTACAAGCCAAGAGCCATAAAAAGATTATAAGGATCACATCATATATAAAAATGAAAAAATAAATCATGACCCCTATGCAAATCAATGACTAGGAAAGTCACAAAAAATATAAATCTATATGCTCAATGCCTCACAAGTTTAATAAAATCAAGTTATGCAATAAATATAAGAATGTCCAAATAGGCATAGTTCGAAAATCCTTTCAGCCACATAACGATAAACCAAATATAAGTGCCATAGAAAATATCAATAAAAAGATGACGACAGTTCAGATAGTGATCAAAATGTGACCTCGAAAGGAGAAGTTTTCAGGCTTACAGTCGTGAAAACTTAATGGAGACCAATTTGCAAGTGTCGCAAGAAATGAAAATATCGTCTATTTGAAAAATGCGATGACAATTTGAGGTTCGGAAGACATAGGTGTAGGCAGCTTATAGGACAATAGAAAAAATTGAATTGGATGCCAACAAAGAGTCACCCTTTTAAAGTGATATCATGATATGACTCTTAGATAAACTAATAGGAGAGAATGCCACATGGTGAGTTATTTTTTACTTATCTACACTTTAGCCATTATTTTTAGTTAATTTTATGTTATAAATAAGAGCATCAACCGATGAGTTAAGGGTTGATGGTTGTTGCAAGAAACTTTCATTTTTTGTTTTGTTAAGAATTATTTTGGAGTTGCCTTGAATTGAGAAGTCCTTCTGGACTAGAGACAAGTTTATGTTTTCATCAAATGCATGTATGATTGGATGTGAAGAAGAACTATTTCCTCTTCTATCTCATAAATGGGTGTAGTAACAAGTAAGAGCTATTGAATCTATTGATAAGTTATCTGATGCAATGTTTTGCAATTATTTCTTTAATGGTGAAAATAAATCTTTGTGTTATCATGTGATTGATGATTAGAGTTGGGTGAATTATTTTTCTTACCATTGTTTAGCACATGCATGTTTTCTTCTGATAATTTGTATCTCAGTCAGTAATTGGAATATTCACATAGTTAATGTATTAGTACTTGGCCTGTGGTATACGATCATTGTCTTCATGCTAGGGTGTAAGGGTTATCCCAAGCCCAGCCTCTTCTCCAGTAGTTAAATTTTGTTTCCATTTGTTACCTAGTTGGTTTATATTGACTTTCCATCTTATATCAGTCCCACCTAAGAGAAAATACAAAAAAAGGGAACATATGAATTGAAGGAGAGGCCTTCATAAGAAAATGTAAATCTCATCGATTAGTTGGTTGGATCGCAAGATCTAGAGAACCATTCCACTATTAAATGTTGCGAAGTCTAATGGGGCCTCAGTGGTGGGTTTGTTTCATATTGTTGAATTAAAGGGATTTAGGCCCCATCAACAAAACCTTCCTGAATTTTTCCTTCCAGGAATCTTGCATTCCAATGCTTTGTGACCAAAGTTTTTACAAGAAAATAAATAACCATTGAAGGTGTTTCCATACTCTAGTTTTTTATGACATGAGAAGTTTGTCTTTTGATATGTTTCTTGTTTTTTACTTTTATAGCTTCCTCCTTTAGAAAATTTCATGGTTTGTATTTGGTTTTTTATTGCACTTTTTTCTTTTGAGGAGGATAATCCTTTCTCATGTTTGTGAATGGTGTTCCAATTGCCGCCTTCTTCTTTCTTACTATAACCAAGACCAATTTTGTCATCAGTTGGTCTTTGACTATTCCATATCTTATCCAGGATGGCTGAGCTATTCTAGAATTTGATAGTTTCTTTTTTCTTTTCATTCTTATTTTTCAGGTAGATAACTTTCAATTCTTAGGATAGTCTTTTATCAACAAAAAGCTTGTTGGAAATTCACTTTTTATGTGATTTTCTGAATATAACAGTTGCTGAAATAAATGTAAGAACAAAAGTAAAGACACCAATATGATAATCAAGACAGTTGGGACATAAATAAATCCTTTGTTTCATTCAAATTCACCAAAGAGTCGTTTTCTTTACAAAATATCATACATAAATCTTGGACCAAAGTCAAACTTAGACATCCCCGATGGAACATACAAAAGGACCTCTGACAAAAAAAAAAAAAAAGATGAACTCTAAAAGCTAGGTCAGCTTGCCACAGATTGCTTCCCAGTCGACTCTACACAATAACCTTTATCGGTCATGAAAATTAATTCACAAATAGAAAAGTCTACACAGACTGTCAAAGATAGATCACACCTCTGAGAAACAAGTGTCTAGGTGATTTGATTCAGCCCTGAATATTGTTTTCTACAATAAGACCTTGCTGTCACAAAAGAGAATTAGGCTA
Organism: Picea engelmannii; assembly: GCA_009831015.1. Taxonomy (NCBI): domain Eukaryota; kingdom Viridiplantae; phylum Streptophyta; class Pinopsida; order Pinales; family Pinaceae; genus Picea; species Picea engelmannii. Next base: position 534,477 of record ML777558.1, on the reverse strand, counting down.
TGATGAATAAATGAATGAATGAAAACTAAACTATCTCAACATAAACTCAAAGAGAAAACCTTAACATGTTTTTTCTTCTATCCTCCTCGTGTTCCTCACTTTCCTCTTTTTTTTAACAAATTAGAATTGGTTGAAGTATTTGAACCAACTCATTAGTTAAGTTAATTAAAATACTCAACTAACTTTAGTTAGGGGGAAAAGAAATAATCAAAATAAGGGTCATAAATAAATAATAACTAGTAGGTGGGACCCCTTGTGACTCCCTTTAGTTCATAACAATCATAGCATAACTGTTAGTTAAGGAAAAATGCACTTCCTTGTGTCCCCCATCAACATATTTACTTTTTGGCAATTTTATCTCATGAAATTTGAAATTGTTTCAAAAATAATACTCATATATCCAAAATAAAACATGATGTCCAAATATCCATGAAGTCAACTTTAATAAAACAATAGATAACATAAAACTCAAAATCCATATTTCCCGGTCTGTGATGCAACCCTTCCTTGGTTTCTGTTGTCACCTCTTGATTTTCCTGAATTTGTCTTTGGCTATGCAGAGCCTTTAGGCCTAGTATCGTTGATCACATGGGAGCAATCATCCCTCAAATGAATCCGGGAAGACATGGATTTTTTAGAGCCATTGGAGGGTGACGAAGGGGAAACAATGGATTTTCTTTTATCAAGTGCGTGGTGGGATTCGGTCTTCAATATCTTGTTAGCATGGGAGGATTTCACTAGAGAGTGGTTAGGGTTATTTTGGACAATGGGGTTCAAAGGCGGAGGAGGAGGCAAAGACAAGTTGGGCCAGCCACGATGTTGGGAGACTGTGGGGTGGACAATCTCCTTCCATCCATCATTTTCAGGGACCTCGGGTTGTAAGGAGACATGAGGAGGTACATGGATACCAGGGGCTTGAAAAGGAGGCATTTCAATCCAAGGTTAGAGTATTCCCTGCAAAATCCAATTAAAGAATATTGCATGAAACAATTGTCCAAGTTCTTCTGAATCAACGTCAAAATGTATAGAGAACTTGGGCCTTTTTGGGCCTCGGTTCCAGTTAACTCTACCTCTGTTTCCTTGGCCATGGCTTCCTTGACTAAAAAAACTCATCCTGCATGTGTGATCAATTAGCAAATATTATTTTAAAAAACCATACAAGACAACTCTTAAAAATATGAAATAGATTTGTCTCGGAATGTATCAGACTCATGCAATCCAATCCATACAAATTGTTTTACAGTTAATCAACGAGGAGGGGGGTGAAAAAGGGTTCTGGGATATGTGAGGGGGTTGNTCTCAATGATAACAAAAATCAACTTAATATCAAAATAGTAAAACAACACTGTAATCCTCACAAGTCACCGCCAATTTCAACTACCTTAACACCAAAATTCTCTTTACTGCAATTAATCTCAGAACATGGAGTGGAAAAATGAAATGGGAAGATGAGGGGATTTGTAATTAGCTGAAGATGAAAATCATGGAAGGGAAAAAAAAAAATTATTGTTCATGAAATTAATTAAGTGATCCAGAAAACATTCTACAAAAAGAAAAATTCATTGACCATCATTCATTTTAACCAAATAATTGTTTTTGTGCATTTAACTAGTTCTCTGTTCATAATCAAATACCCAACATGGTTCCATCACAAAACAGTAGGCATCCTATACGATCTATAAAAGGGATTTTGTTCTCTTATTTGTATCCTATAACAATTTCCAAATAGTAGCATTTCCATTCTATAAACCATCGAAATCAACCACTGCCCATATCTTACTCTAATCAACCAATATACCCAATTTCATGTTTCCAAAATTCACAATGAAGTCAGATGACCACTACAATCGAGTCTGTCATTTAAATACAATGACATTCATTAAACATATACATAGGCATAAATCAAAGAACCAAGGTCAAATTTCAACCCGAACTGATATTCAAATATGCAACCACAACCATCGTTTAGACACAAGCTATGAGTAGGGAAACTTGCCCAAGCAATGTAATTCTGCCACTGTTAAAAAAAAATCAATATGGATCAAAATGTTGGGCCACCCATCCAACACGACTGCCACCAACAACATGCCTACTTTAACAAGTGGTTGATTGCAATAAATAAACATGTTTAAAACTCTCTAGGTATCCCTAAGTGTGAAAACTAAGCTATCCATACCACACAAAGTGTGCAGCTAACAAGACCCCACGATGAAACATTTCCACTTAACACAACAAACACATGGTCATGGTAATAACTCAACATATCGGCTTAGGAATCAATTTAATATAAGATTGCTTTGATTTAGTCACACCGTGATCGACTATACTGTGCACACTCAGGCCTATACAACCAACAAGAACAAGGATGCAGTGGATATACTTTATATAGTTATCTAGTTCAATAATCATTCGGCCCCAAGAAAACCAAAGTTTCCATGCTCAATATTTCATTTTTCAAAACAACATACACACAACGTGACATGCATGAGAAAAAACACTCATTTGTAACCAATGTTGGCTATCATCCAAATAATTATTAGTGAAAATACCAGTGACTGTATATCAACCAAAAAATTCTCCACTGTTGTAGAAAATCATTCAACCAAACAAGTTGTGGTAGCTATGCATACCCACACATCCAATCAAATCATGGCAGAGGCCCTTTCCATTAATAATAATCAGTTATTAACATAAGGAGGGTAAATGTATCTTTTGAAGGTGCAATTAGCCATGAAGGGTTTATCCTTATTATCACAGAAGAAGTATCCAAATGCCAAAGCAACACGATTGTTATACGACCAACTGGGTGAGTCTATATCCAAGGTAAACGGCCATTCATTCAATCCACAATAACCTATAACAACTTGATAGGCATGACAATATCCTCTATAAAACTCCAGACTAGAGGGTTAAGGGCTTTCCCAATAGCCATCACCAGGGGAACGGAGCCAATTTGTTGCAGACCACCTACCTCAGCAGGGTCCACTAACCTCCCAGTCTCTAGATCATTCCAAATTCTAAGTCGAAATGGCTCTTCGAGCTCCTGCTGGAACCCTTTGAATGAATCCATAGGTCTCTTTAATTCCCTGGCACAGGATTTTTGAGAAAACCTATGCATGCACTCAGCGTTCAGTGCTCTTCTCTATTCTGAACCAACCCACCTTTCGTGTTTTGGGGTTTTGGGACTCCTGCACGCGATCTCTCCCAGGCTCCCTGTCCCTTCAACTCCTAGTCACTAAAATGTCAAAAAGGGCTTAACAACTTTGGGTCCTCCCTTAGTCGGGACTCTCTATCTCCCGACTCCTGGCCTCTCGAACACCCGGTTCCCAAAATGATGAAAAAGTCTTGACGTCGAAGCGCTACCAGATTTTCATGATTCTGGGAATCGTGATGTAAGAATTCCCCCTTTTATCTGTCTTTCGAATCCCTAGATCCCAAAATTCTGAAATCTACCCGTGACCACGGTCCACTTTTCGGGATTTCAGAATTTTTGATTTCGTGATTCCTGTTGTAGACGGTTCTTGGTCCTTCAACCTCTTAGGTCCAGAAATGTCAAAATACTACCCCTTGAGAAAACCTTTCAAGGTTTTCCCTGATCCTTGACCACTCACCACATGTCCCCTTGATGAACGGTCCTGATGCTTTCGAGACTTGACGAGTCCTGTTCCCTCTACTGTTACGAGGATTAAACCCCTCGCACCTCCCTCTGGATCTAATGGCTATCGGTCCTTGGTGCTATATCTGATGGCCCAGATCCTTTTTCCTATGCACCTCCCAGGGACTCAACCCTGTGCATGTATCCTTGATCCAGCAGCTCTCAGGCCACCACACTCCAGATCCGACGGCTGGCATGATTTTGCAAACTGGGATTTCATGATGCAGAGATTCCAAAATCCCTTGCCACTCCAAACCCGAACCTCGAAATGTTGATCTAATGGTAGTTGTGCTCTACCTTGAGCATGCCCTTCTTCCTTTCCCTTGAAAGATTTCTCACTCCAAAAGGCCTCGGCCTTTGTCTCTACTATGAAGCCTGTATTCTTAGCTCCTGCCTATATTCTAAGAGGCGTTCCTCCTCCTAAGATTTACTTCTCTGAACCTCAAAGGTTCCTTCGAAATCTGCAACCTCTTGCAGGACCTTTGCACAAAATGGTGCTATCTCTTTTGAGCTTATCTGTGGCTTTGACCTCAAGGTGTCTCTGTCCCTTTCTCTCCTTGAAGGGATGTAAGTGCCCTCTGGAAAATTCCTACTCAAGCACGCTTTGTTGAGCCTACAGGGTGTTCAGTAACCCTGTGATTTTCTTCCCCATGACACTTCCCTTATCTCAGAACTTGAAAGAGAGTTCTTTCTGTGCACACTTGCACCAACTCAATGCCCACCTGGCAGATTTCTCTAGAATACTCAATGACTCTGTCTTCTCACCAAACTCAAAATAGAGTTCTCCTCAATGCATCCTATGTATTTTCTCAATGCCCTCCTGGCAAAGCCTTTACATAATTCTCAACAATTTTTCTTCTCCTCCCTATGCTCTCCTATACACAGTTTCTCCTTCAAGGTGTTCAACAACCTTGAGGCTTCCTCTTTGAATCAATGAATTCAGCTGGTGCACCCTCTTGGCACGTCTTTGTCTAAAATTCTGTAGAATTCAGAAGTGCACTCCTTGCACTAGCTTATAGAGACCGTAGTACTCTGTCATGCACTCTTGCATGAAGCCACAAAGAACCCAAACCTGAAAATCAAATAACTCAACAGACAACGACTCATGTCTATAACTTGCAAATGTAAACAAAAAATACATCTATAGCATATCATCGACACATAGAGACATTCATTCATGAACTCACAAACACATGAACAGCAACATGCAAGAAAAACTTCTTTGTTTGTATTAATCAAGAATCCCTGAATTACAATGTGTTCGAGCTCAGACTGCAACAGAGTCTTGGCTCTCCTCTCCTACCTATCCTCATATTCTCTATATTCTTCTCTGCCTTGCTTAACTGAAAAACAAAAGAAGATATTTTTACAAAAGGGGGCTCCTCGAGCACTTCCCTCCATCCTCACCAACTCTCATTAATTTACATTCAATTACATTGAATGGTTGTCTAGTCTAAATCGGATCTAGATCTCATACTTACAACTATTTAAGGCAACCTTTATCAAAAGCCTGCGCACATGCATGGCTTTTGGCTCTTTGGACTTACAACATTTAATACAATTTCAAAATTTTAAATTTGAAAGTGAGAGGGATCCGCCTCTCCTCTCCTTTGAACATGTGTTGGTTGGTTGGAACTTGGTGACGTGGAGTGATGCTCCTACATCATACTCCTCAACTGAAAAAATCATGAGCTCCTTCTCATGAGCTACCCAACACCACTTTTGAAATCCACCTGGATCTCAAACAGTTCTTTGGAGCTGTCCATCCACTCCACTGCTTTGTTGTTGTTGTTGCTGCTGCATCCCTATTGCTATGGTAGGTTATTCTCTGCTCAGCTTCCCTTTGTTGACCTCTTCTGCTAATATGATCATCAACCTTCTGATCTCCTCAATTATCTCGTCCAGCTGCTCCTAGGGCTGACTCTCCTTTTGCAGCCTGCTCCACTGCCCTTCTTCCCTACAAATGGGTAGTTCAACTAGATCTCCCATGCCATCTTCTTCCTCTGTGTCCTCAACTTGCCACCCTACTAAAAAATTCAGTTATGTAGTCTTATATTCTTGACTGACCTATTGTTCAGTCACCTTCTCTAACAAACTTGCTTCTACCATTTCTTCTACTGGTTTAGCTCCAACTTCTTCCAGCTTCTCCTGGGGCTGGTATGCTCCACTACTTTATTCCAACTTAGCCTATTGGATGTGCAAATTTTGCACCATCACCCTTCTCTCCAGGGATTCCAATTCTTCACACAAACCGACAAAGTCCATGTTGTCCACTTCCTCTTCTTCTTCTTCTTATGTAGCTTCCAATACTACAGTGATCTCCTGTTCATCTTCTTGGCTGAAAAATTTGAGGAACTCAGCTGAATTCTCTTCTTATTCTCCTTGGGAAAACATCAGTGTCTGCTCCACTTCTTCCTCTTTTTTGACAGTCTCTGTTGGTTGTCCTCCTATTTTTTCTCCATCTGCAACACCTTCGCTGGCCTCAACTGGGCTATGTGGCAGGAATACCCGAATTTCCCCAATCATTAGAATTCTCTTCTCATCCTCACCTGTCAACACTCCTTGTTGATCTGAACTCTCCTCTAAGTTCATGAGACTCTCAGAAAGTCTCATCTCCTTTCCCCTACCCACCTGGAAATTTGGGAGTTTTTTGCTACCCACTTAGCAGTCTATGAGATCCAGTGATCCCACCTCATTGCCCACTTGGAAATCTGAAATTTCACCACTGCTCCCCTGGCAGTACATGAGACCTTCCATTGATCTCTTTTCATTGCCCCCTTGGCAATTTGAAAGTCCACTTCTTCCCACCTGGAAGTTTATGAGATCCTATGTTAATCTCATACCATTGCCCTCCTGACAATATGAATTTCCATCGATGTCCTCTTGATAGTCTATGAGATCCTCCAATGATCTCATTTTATTGCCCACCTGGCAATTTGAAAATTCATCCCTGCCCTCCAGGCAGTCTTTGAGATCATCCAGTGATCTCAGTTCATCCTCAACATCACTAATATTTCTCCTAGTCTCTGGTTCACATGCATGAACCATCTCCTCTGTGGTCCTAAGGCTTTTCACATACCTCAGCCACCTCCTCAATAGCTTTCATTGTCCTTTGGCCAACAATTTCTTGACTGGCCACTTTTCTTTCCTCCTCATAGTCCATTCATACACCCAATGTGTCTTTGCATCCGCAGTGCAAGCTTCTCCATCCTCTCCCTTATCTCAGCGAGCTCTTCATCCATCTCATCTTTTCTCTGATGCTGGTGGTTCTTCTTTCCACCGCATCCATGGCCTTAAGTATCCATATTCTGCCTTCTACCTGCCCTCTTGGCAAGTCTCCTGCTGTCACTCTGCAACTAAGATCACTTCCACCATATCCTACAGTCCTCTTGACTGTCTATTGATTGTTGCGCACCTTGCAACAATCATCACAGAGCTTTAACACTCTATCTTCCTTTTCTGTCTCCTTCACCTAAAATCTACAAAAAAAAATATCAGCTCTGATACCACTTTGATGGTGTGTATCAGAGTATTTTAATTATCTACTCTACCTCCCTTTGCCTGCAATCTACAGACAGAAAGTGGCTCTGATACCACTTTTTGTAGACCCCCTACCTAAGCAGGGTCCACTGACCTCCCGGTCTCTAGATCGTTCCAAATTCTGAGTTGAAATGGCTCTTCGGGATCCTACTGAAACCCTTTGAATGAATCCACAGGTCCCTTTAATTCCCTGGCATAGGATTTTTGACAAAACCTATACACATTCTCAGTGTTCATTTCTCTTCTCTGTTCTGAACCAACCCACCTTTCGCATTTCAGGGTTTTGGGACTCCTGCATACGAACTCTCCCAGGCTCCCTGTCCCTCCAACTCTTGGTTGCCGAAATGCTGAAAAGGGATTAATGACTCTGGTTCATCCCTTAGCCTCCGAATTCTTTCATGTTTTCATGTTTCGTGATTTCACGAGTCGAGACTCCCTGTCTCCCGACTCCTGGCCTCTCAAATACCTGGTTCCCGTAATGCCGAAAAGGGCTTGACGTCGAAGCGCTACTATCTTTTCATGATTCGGGGAATCAGGATGCAAGTGTTCCTACTCTTCTTTGTCTTTCGAATCCCCAGATCCCAAAATTCCAAAATCTACCCATGACTATGGTCCACTTTTCAAGATTCTGAAATTCGTGATTTCGCAATTTTGGCTACAGACGATTCTTGGTCCTTCAACCTCCCAGGTCCTGAAATGCCGAAATACTACCCCTTGAGAGAACCTTTTAGGGTTTTCCCCAATCCTTGACTAATCACAGCGTGTCCTCTTGATGAATGGTCCTAATGCTTTCGGGACTTGATGAGTCCTCTTCCCTTTATTGTTACGAGGATTAAACCCCTCGCACGTCCCTCCAGATCCGATGACTATCGGTCCTTGGTGCTAGATCTAACAGCCTAGATCATTTTTCCTGCCCTGTGCACATATCCTTGATCCAGCATCTCTTAGGCCACCATGCTCCAAATCCAATGGCTGGTGCGATTTCGTGAACTGGGAGTTCGCGATGCAGTGATTCCAAAATCCCTTGCCACTCCAAACCCTGAACTCCAAAATGTTGATTTAACGGTAGTTGTGATCTACCTTGAGCATGCCATTCTTCCTTTTCCTTGGAAGATTTCTCTCTCCAAAAGGCCTCAGCCTTTGTCTCTGTTGTGAAGCCTATGATCTTAGCTCCCGCCTGTATTCTAAGAGGCATTCTTCCTCCTGAGCTTTACTTCTTTGAACCTCAAAGGTTCCTTTGAACTCTGCAACCTCTTGCAAGACCTTTGCATGAAATGGTGCTATCTCTTCTGAGCTTATCTGTGGCTCTAACCTCAAGGTGTCTCTATCCCTTTCTCTCCTTGAAGGTATGTAAGTGCCCTCTGGCAACTTCCTTCTCAAGCATTCTTTGTTGAGCCTACAGAGTGTTCAGTAACCCTATGAGTGTCTTCCCCATGACACTTCCCTTATCTTAGAACTCGAAAGAGAGTTCTTTCTGTGCACACTTGCACCAACTCCATGCCCACCTAATAAAGTTCTCTAGAATATTTAGTGACTCTATCTTCTCACCGAACTCAAAATAGAGTTATCCTCAATGCATCCTGTGCATTTGCTCAATGCCCTCCTGGCAGAGCCTTTACAGAATTCTCAACAATTCTGCTTCTCCTCTCCATGCTCTCCTCTACAAAGTTTCTCCTTCAAGGTGTTCAACAACCTTGATGCTTCCTCTTTGAATCAATGACATCAGCTGGTGCACCCCCCTGGCATGTCTTTGTCTGAAATTTCGCAGAATTCAGAAGTGCACTCCTTGCACTGGCTTATAGAGACCGCAGTACTCTGTCATGCACTCTTGCATGAAGCCACAAAGAACCCAAACCTGAAAATAAACGAACTCAATAGACAAAAACTCCTATATGTAACCTGCAAATGTAAACAACACATACATCTACAACATATCATCGACACATAGAGACATTCATTCATGAACTCACAAACACATGAACAACAACATCCAGGAAAAACTGCTCTATTTGTATTAATCAAGAATGCCTTATTACAATGTGTTCGAGCTCAGACTACAATAGAGTCTCGGCTCTCCTCTCCTACCTATCCTCTTATTCTCTATATTCTTCTCTGCCTTGCTTAACTGAAAAACAAAAGAAGATATTTTTACAAAAGGGTGCTCCTCAAGCACTTCCCTCCATCCTCACCAACTCTCATTAATTTACATTCAATTACATTGAATGGTTGTCTATTCTGAATCGGATCTAGATCTCAGCCTTACAACTATTTAAGGAAACCTTTATCTAAATCCTATGCACATGCATGGATTTTGGCTCTTCATTCTTACAACATTTAATACAATTTCAAAATTTGAAATTTGAAAGTGAGAGGGTTAGGGCTCTCCTCTCCTTTGAATGTGTGCTTGTTGGTTGGTTCTTGATGACATGGAGTGATGCTCCTGCATCACAACTCCTCGTAATGGTGGAACTTTTGAGGATAAGGGTGTTCTCACAGAGAGAGACATGACTCATTTGTGGACAGGTAAAAATCTGTGGCAGGGGTCCAAAACAAAAGGTGAGGACAGGGTAGATTTAAGAACAAAACACTCACCTTGTGACCCTTAGTGGTTGAAAATGTCGAAGTAAACACACATATAGATGCATAAAAAAATCGACCATTAAACCCATGAAATCCATATATTGAATTTAGTGACAGTGCGTGAAGATAGCTATCCACCCAAGATTTAAACAAAAACCTCCCAACTAAACCAGTAGTGGTAACAGAGAGCTATCACCCAGGAAGACCCATAACCTCTACAAACTCAAAAATATTACATGAAGAACCATCCACTCTTTATTCAAGAACCAAAATTTCACACAGTTGCAACACTTAGAAAAAAACAAACCCATAAACCTATGCAAGTAACCATTTCATAACCAGAGCAGAGTCATGAATGGCCAAAAAAAGTCATATTTGTAATTGAATTCCTTAAACGAGATATGGTCGAGTGGTTCCTTCCCTACTAAAAATTCAGATCATAACCACAGCAGCAAGATTGAAAAATAGCCCGACTATAATGGCGGCCAATGGGAAGAGTAAAGGTGACGTGCAGTAAATGCATGTTGCCTCCACCCATATCTTATTAACTCAACAGTACATGCCAACAAATTCCAATTAACACCATAAATTTTAATTCTGCGTTGGAATCTGCATAGGTTACTTGCCAAATGTGATTTCCATATCATATATCCAATTCTTGAATATATAATTCAAACAAAATCACATAACCATTAAAACTCATCAGCTTTTCAAGTGATCCATTGATGTTCAATCCATCCAAATATACCATATGTGGATCGTCCACATAACTCAATTAACCATTGCATAACCATTTGCATTATCACCTTGCCAAGTGCGCCACCAAAATTTCACACCATATGCATATTAAACATATAACTTAATCCCAATTTCACAACCATTTACTTGCTAGCTAGGGATTAAAAATAATAATCAAGTAGTTTCATGCATGTAGTATAGTTAGGATAGCTTTAGAATATTCCCCTTGTCTTGTATTTGTTCTAGTATTTTGCCTCTCTCCAAACTGCCTTTCATATAATTTCACCAACATGTTTGTTGTATAGGTGTGAGATGAATGGATAGCAATGATATTAGTAAATAGCACATGCTATAGTAACATAAGGATTCAATGACACATAAGCTCAAATCATAACCAATAATCAACAAGATCTTTGTCAACCATGTAAGTTGTGTCACTCATCATCATAACAAAAAAAATGAACAGATCTGATCTTCAATAGTTCAAGGAAGTCCCACCTACTAGTACTATTTAGTTTTATAATAATAGGCTTTAGAAATACTTTGCGAGCGAAACTGCATTAACATTTTTTAATCATCAACAAATTGGTGACTCCACAAGGAAAATTTGTTTCCAATAGATTTAGAACTTAGAATTCAAGGTTTCGCAGACCAAGAACCGCAGGTCAAGAAGATAAAACTCACATGATTATGCAATAGGGGGAAGTGAGTGGATTTAATGGAAATATGACCAGGAACTTGGGAATAATTCAGGAAAATTGTTAAGTATGAGGGTTTTTTATCACTATATGCATAATCATTTGACCATAATCTACTCTCTAACATTTAAGGAGGAAAACTTTAGACTTTCTCTTAAAATCTTGATGGATGAAGAAATGGCAAGAGGAAGTGGAAGATAGCCAATTCTTTATAAGACATCAGTGAAAAAATGTAACAATTTCAAGGGTCCTTCAGAGGAGCATCCTAACATATGTGTAAGCTTCATTGTTATTATCTAACAATGCTTTGCAGGAGTGTCACTATGGAAAAATTGATCCGACATCCTATTTGACCAAAATGATTAAAGATAAGAAAAACCAAATCATGACAGAAGTAAAACTGTAGAAACTAAAACAACAACAATAAAAGACAGAAATGAAGTGCAGTAGGAAAAAATAACTTAAACTAGAAAGCAGAAATCAAAGTACTATAAAGAAGAGAAAAGAAGCACAAAATTTGAAAGCAAAGCTAGGCTACTAGTATACAAAAATTCAACCAGCATTAGAACCTTTCATGTTCGTCCCTCACAATACTTCAAGCGAGGACTGTTAGTGTTGTAGGAAAACCATTATCTTTGTAATTCCTTTAAAGTTTCTGAGTTAGTGTCCAAGACAAAAGTAATCTGGAAATGACCCAACACTTGAAATTCTAGTGTAATTATCATCCCTTTGATGCATATGATTAAATCATCAAGATAAACATGGACACTGACCAATTCATTGAAAACTATGTGTATAGGAATTTTAAAGGCGGTACTTGCATCAAATAAGCCAGAAGGTAGGCAGTTGTAAGACATAGTATCACAATTTGTAATAAGAGTGGTTTTGTGAAAATTTACCCTTTCTACCTTGATTTTACTGTAACCAAACAAACTGTCAAGTAAGGGATTCAACTGTAACTCTACAACCTGCTGCATAATCATTCTTGCATAGAGGGGGAATCAAGAATTTCTCATAATAGACTGAATGAAGCTGTGAATATGAATGTAGGTTATAGTATGACCTGTGATCTTTGAGTCAGGTACTCGATTTGGAACCTGTTCAGGGTGGAATGAAAAAAACATTCCATCCCTTAAGAAATCTCTCAACCCCCTTCGAAAGGGTGCCTTTAGTGCAGAATTAACAAGTTCTTGTTTTTTCCTAGATAGCTTTATAATATGCCGAACAAGACCAGGATCAAAACCACGAAGATCCTCATAAGACCAAGCAAAAACTTTTTGAGATTCACCAAGTAGCTCAGTGGACCCCATCTCTTTTCTAACTAAACATTGGACATTTATTTTAACATCCATTGGAGATTCAGGTGTCCTATTGTTCAAGGGGATGGTTTCAAATACCTTCTTTTGTAACTCATATTTTTTATTTTTCTTTGTTTCCTACAACACTCAATGAAAATGAACTCTCAATAGGAGTCAAGCCCTCAGGAATATCGTTGTTTTCTGTGGGTATAATCTCTTCAATCTCAAGAGGTTCATTTTGAAAGACAACACAAATTCTATCATCGTTAGGGATGGCCTTCCAAGTTCCTTCCTTTTCATGAACGTATGGGCGATGTAGAGATTGACAATCACAATCAAACTAGTGACGCAAGATTTGTTGATTAGGAGAGGCTGCAAAGACAAGTAACCACTTAGCTATTGAATTCAACTCCTTCTTAACATGAGTGATGTTGAAATATAGAAGGTTCGATACAAATTCCCAAACAATTTTGGAGTATCGTTCCATCAGCTTGTTGTTAGGAGAACATATATTACGTATTAGGTTCACAACAAGCTCAAAATTTCTAAAAACTGAAAGGTGACCACAGCCAAGATTAAGTGTGTTCTCAATGCCTAACAATAAAGCTTCGAATTCAGCAGCATTTTTGGTACAAGAAAACTCCAACCTGTATGACAGATTATGAATTTTTCCTATGGGGGAACCCAAGATAATACCAACCCCATTACCTTCACTAGAGCATGAACCATCAAAGTGCATATTCCATATATCATCATCTAAATCAATATTTTCCAAAGGAATGTTATCTTCTTCAACAAAGATGGAATACACCCCTAGGTCTTCTTCGATATAGCTTACACTAGATTGCAGAACACTTTCTATGTAGGGTGAGATCCTTCCTTCTCTAAGGACTATTATTTTCTTACCATTCTAAGGAATGGATAAATATGTCCCGTCGAGTGAGAGGTATCCACCTATTAGGGCTTGCCAATATCTCCCCAAGATAATTGAATAATTTCTTACAGGCATATCAATGACCTGAATGCAGAGGGTTGTCCTTATCTCGGGATGAGCGCATAAAACCAAGGCTACATATTTAATACCGCCTATGGTTATTTTTTGTAGAGTATTATAGGAGAGCATTCTCCTGGAATTTTTCGTTTGTAAAAGACAAGCCTATCTCTTCCATAATAATCTTTGACATGACACTTGGACCTGAACCACCATCAATGAGGAAACAATGGGAAATCTTATCCATGATATTTATAGAAATATAAAAAGGGGAATTTTTTATAGGGTATCTAAAGTTATGTACACCTACTTTATTTATAAAGGAATCCTCTTCGTCTACCTCTTCAGAAATATTAGCTACAATGGAATCTTTTCCTTCCATGAATTGTTTCAGATGCATCTATTGTTCAGGGACGACAACCATATCTAGGAGGGTTGCATCTGCTTTGATGTTGGCCAATTGATTCAAGATATTGTATTTGGATGAGGGAAGAGGGGGAGTGATTCCTTGAATTTCATTAATTTTAGGAACTTGGGGTGACGCAGACACCACCTCCACCTCGACAGAGTCTCTGTGCGACCTCCCAGTCTTAAGGATCGTTCAGTTTCTTTTATGAGCTGAAGCGACTCCTTTTGAATCCCTACTGGAATCTCCTATCAATCGATCCATAGGTCCTTTCGGAAGCTCCCCTGTGTGAATATCACTAGGCGTGACCTCCTATCTCCCCAAGCGACCACAACACTATGACCAAGGGCCTAACCCAAAGTCACTTGTCGTAACTCGCGATCTCGCGAGTCCGTGAATCGAAGCTCCTGACTCTTCCTTCTCAATCCTGTGATACCTGAATCCACAATAAGGGTATAGATCCTCTTTTGTCAATGTATTCCTTGCGTGACCAATGTCTAGGATAAACGCTAGCTCCTTTCGCAACTTCAGGACTTCGTGAGTTCAAAGGTTTAACTCTCGTCCCTTCCTTGTGCGATGCTTCAAGACTTAAAAGTCAACGAAGGTTGAACTTCCTTTCAAACTTCTTGCAACTCGCCACTTTTCAAGTTGTAGCATCGAGCTCTCGTTCTCTTATCTCACGAATCCCCGAGACATGAGAAGTCAATGGATTGTTAACTCCTTTCCTCTTGGTGATGCGTATTCACCTGTCAATCACCTGGGCCCACCTTGTGGTTCTGCCACATGTCCTCTCGTGTCTGGCTCTCAGCACTTCACTACTCATGAAGTCAAGACGAGGTCCTCTCAACCTCCAAACCCTCGAATACATGAAACGCATGATGAGGCTCTGATCCAATGGTCCTCCCGCGACCTAGATCTAATGGTGGTCTTCACTCCTCGCGATTTCGCAACTTCGCGACTTGGAGTGTCCAACTCTTGGGCTCTTACCTTGCGAACCTCCAATTTTTCGAGATCACTTGATCTCTGCCACCTATCCTCCTCAGACAGACGGTCATGTTCTTCTCATAACTTCACCACTCGCAAAGTCTAGGCTCTCACCTCCATAAGTCCTTGTGCCCAAATCTCTGAAACGGATGATTTTGCGACACGCGTCCTCCTGCAGACGGACAACTCAGATCTTTTTAGGACTTTGCCAGATGCGAATTCAAAATGCTCACCTCTGTGAGCCCCAGTGTCTGAATCCCCAAAGTGGGCGACCTCGCAACATGTGTCCTTCCTAAATCGAATGGCTGTGACCTACTTCGGGACTTTCACTATGAAATTTCTCAGTCTCTTGTCATCATGACTTCCAAAATCCCAAAGTTCGTAATCCTAAAACCCACCCCTGTTTCAGGACTTCTCCCCTCTACTCACAAGGGTTAAACTCCATGCTTCTTCTGACAGATCCAACGGCTATTGGCTGTCTGAGTGATATCTAACGGTTCAAGATCTCCTCTTCTCCTGTACGCTCTCCTACTGCTCTCGGGACGTAGAAACTTTCAATGGTCCAGAATCTATCGGTTGATCCGACGGTAGTTGTTGCTCCTCCCGAGCATCGCGCTTTTCTTCCCAGACTTGGAAGAATTTTCAAATTCTCAAAGGCCTCAACCTTTTCCTTCTTTCCTCTGTGAGTTCCATGATTAGAATCCTCGCCTGCACATACAAGAACAATGTTCCTCCTAAGCTTTGCTCTCAAATCCTTGAAGGATTCTGCGACTTCTGTACTCCTTGCAGAGTCTTCACGCACACAAAAGTGCTACCCCTTCTGAGCTTTTATAGAAATTAGACTCATAAGGAAATAAATCCTTCTCTCTTTCTCCTGTCGATGGAGAATTTGTATGCCCTCCTGGCTATCCCCTGCTCAAGCAACCTTTTGTTGAGTGCTTCAGGGTGTTCAACAACCCTGCGAAGATCCTTTAGTGGACTCTTCTCCTGTTTCTAAACTCAAAGAGATCTTTCTTCTTGTGCCTGTCTGCACACTGTCTCGATGCCCTCCTGGAAGAGTGTCAAGAATCCTCAAATGATTCTACCTTCTTAAGAACTCACAGTAGAGTTCTTCTTCTGTGCACTCCTTGCACTGGCTCAATGCCCACCTGGAAGAGCTTCACAAAACTCCTTAGAGATTATGTCTTCAACTGTGTTTCTCCAAAGCCTTGCCTCCTGAGGTGTTCAACAACCTCAAAGGTATTCCTCGAGTTGATGACTTCAGCTTCTGTGCCCACCTGACACGTCTTTCTCTGAATCCACAGAGTTCAGAAGTGCTTATGTGCACTGGTATTCAGAGACCGTAGTACTTTGTCATGCCCTCCCGGCATGAAACCAAAAAGAACCTCTCAATCCTGAAATCAAAACAAATCCTGCAAATGGACAATCACAACATACATTCATAGCATAAATAGAACACTCACAGACATTCATTCAACATAGAATACATGCAAGAAAAAATACTTTTGTTTGTATTAATAAAAATGCCTTTTTACAAAGGTGTTCTGAGCACAGGCTGTAACAAGGTCTCAGCTCCTTCTCTTCTCTTACAACTCTCTCGACTATCACACCCTCTCTAAAAATGAGATCACAATTGATCTTTTACATGAGGGGGATCTTCAAGCTCTTCCCTCCAATCTACCTACCATATTCAATTACACTGAATGGGTTGTCTAGTCCAGAATCGGATCTAGATCTTATCCTTACAAACATTAAAGGCCTACCTACTCTAATGCCTGCACAAAGCATGGCTTCATGGCTCAACATCCTAAAACATTAAATTACATTCAAATTCAAAATTGAAGATGAGGGTTGCGCCTCTCTTCGGCTTTGAATGCATGCGCTGACATGGCTAGCTGGCTAGTTGGCTGACGTGGAGAGATGCTCCTGCATCATACTCCCCAGCTGCAAAATTAATGAGCTCCTTCTCATGAGCTTCCACCCTCATCTTTGGAAATCCTCTTGGATCCCAAACAAATTTCTGGAGTTGTTCATCTGCTCCATCTCCCTATTGTTGTTGTTCCTGCTTCCTTTCTTCTACTTCTCTGCTCCTCACTGGCAGTTTCTACTGACTCTACCATCAACCTCCTGATATTCTCGATCACTTCGTCCAGCTGATCCAATGGTTGGCTCTGTTCATGCAGTCTCCTTAGCTGCAAAAATTGACTGCAATCGGGTAGATCACTGTGATCTCCCATGCTTTCTTCATCTTCTTGTGTGGCCTTAATTTGCCACCCTGCTACAGATTTCAGCTCTGCAGTCTTCATTACCTTTTCAACTCCCTGGCTGAAAATTCTAAGTGATTCCTCTACTAATATATGCTCATGGTAGTCACTTGCTGGCTCTAGATTGTTCAGCCAATCCTCCAACATCTCCAACTCCATCTCCCATGGAGTGAGCAATCTATCTGCCTGCTCTTTTTCTTCTTCCGTTGTCAGCTTCAGTGCTGCAACTTCCTTATTTTCAGCTTCCTGGCTGAAAGCATTGAGCCATTCCTCGGAATTCTCATTCTCTTCTCCTTGGGTAGCCTCAGATATCTACTCCAATTCTTCTCTGGTAGTCTCAGCTAGTTGTCCAGCTTCTGTTGTCGCTGCATCTGCAACACAAATTTCTACCTCCCCTTGGGAAAATGGTAGGAATATTTTGATTCCCCCAATCATCAGAATATTTCTCTAATATTCCTCCTCTGTCAGCTGCATCTACTGATCCATTCTCACCTCTAAGTTTATGAGACCCTCAAATAATCTCATCTTCTTATCCCTTCCCACCTGGAAAATTGGGATTTTCCTGCTGCCCTCCCAGTATTCTATGGAATCAACTAATCCCATCTATGTTCCCTTGCCCACTTGGAAAATTGGAAACTCTCAGCTGCCCTCCTAGCAGTCTATGAGATCCCGTAGCGATCTCAATCCATTGCCCACCTGGAAATGTGAAATTCCCTAGCTGTCCTCATGACAGTCTGTGAGATCCTCAGTTGATCTCAACTCTTTGCCCACCTGGAAATTGGGAATTTCCTCTCTGCCCTCCTAGCAGTGCTTGATATCTTCATCTGATCCCATTTCATCGTCAGCATCGCTGAGATTTCTCCCAGTCTTTGGCTCACATACCTGAACCCTTTTCTCTGGTCTATTGAGGTTTTTAGCAGGCTTGAACCACCATCTCAGTAGCTTACACTGTCTTTTGACCATCAACTCTGGGTTTTTCTTTCCATCATATCTTCGGCCTTCATTAGCCATATCGTTGTCCCTGTCTACTCTCTTGGAAAACCTATTGTTGTCACTCTGCACCCCTGAGTGTTTCATCTTCATCCAAAGTCTTCCTGACTGTCTTCTTTTCCTCTTCGCTTCACCTGAAATCTATAGATGAAGTCTTGCTCTAATACCACTTGATGTGTATCAGAGTGCTCCTTTGCCTCCAACTTCCCTTGCCTAAAATCTATAGACAAGATTCAATCTCTGATACAAACTCACACAGATGCCACCTTTGCCTTGATAGAGTCTTTGCACGACCTCCCGGTCTTAAGGATCATTCAATTTCTTTTATGAGCCGAAGTGGCTCCTTTTGACTCCCTGCTGGAATCTCCTTTCAATCGATCTGCAGGTCCTTTTGGAAGTTCTCTTGTGTGAACAGCACTAGGCATGAGCTCCTATCTCCCCAAGAGACCACAGTGCTATGACCAAGGGCCTAACCCAAAGTCACTTGTCGTAACTCACGATCTTGCGAGTCCGTGAGTCGAAGCTCCTGACTCTTCCTTATCAATCCTGTGATACCTGAATCCACGATAAGGGTATAGCTTCCCTTTTGTCAGCGTGTTCCTTGCGTGACAAATGGCTAGGCTAAATGCTAGCTCCTTTCACAACTTTGCGACTTCGTGAGTTCAAAGGTTGAACTCTCGTCCCTTCCTTGTGCGATGCTCTGAGACATAAAATCCAGCGAAGGTTGACCTTCCTTTCGCACTTCTCGCAACTCACCACTTTGCAAGTTGTAGCATCGAGCTCTCATGCTCTTATCTCACGAATCCATGAGGCACCAGAAGTCAACGGAGTGTTGACTCCTTTCCTCCTGGTGACATGTATTCACCTGTGAATCACCCGGGCCCACCTTGTGGTTCTTCCATGTGTCCTCTCATTCTTGGCTCTTGGCACTTCACTACTCGTGAAATCGAGACAAGGTCCTCTCAACCACTGAACCCTTGAATATGTAAAATGTGCAATGAGGCTATGATCCAACGGTCCTCCCGTGACCTGGATCTAACAACTGTCTTCACTCCTCATGATTTCACACCTTTGCGACTTGGAGTGCCCAACTCTTGGGATCTTACCTTGCGAACCTCCGAGTTCACAAGATCCCTTGATCTCTACCACCTATCCTCCTCAGACAGACATTCCTATTCTTCTCATGACTTCACCACTTGCAAAGTCTAGGCACTCACCTCCATGAGTCCCTGTGCCCAAATCTCTGAAACGGATGATTCTGTGACACGTGTCCTCCTGCAGACGAATGACTCAGATCTTTTCGGGACTTCACCAGATGCGAAGTCAAAATGCTCACCTCTGCGAGCCCCGATGTCCAAATCCATGAAGTGGGTGACCTCGCAACACATGTCCTTCCTCAATTGGATGGTTGCGACCTACTTCGGGACTTTCACTATGAAATTTCCCGATCTCCTATCATCAGGACTTCCGAAATCCCGAAGTTCAAAATCCTGATATCCATGCTTGTTTCGGGACTTATCCCCTCTACTCACAAGGGTTAAACTCTACTCTTCTTCTAATAGATCTGATGTCTATCAGCTGTCTGAGTGAGATCCGATGGCTCATGATCTCCTCTTCTCTAGTGCACTCTCCTGCTGCTCCCTGGACGTAGAAACTTTCAACGGTCCAGAATCTATCAGCTGATCTGATTGCAGTCCGAGATTCATGATTTTCATCCTAGACTTGGAAGAATTTTCGAATTCTCAAAGGCCTCGACCTTTTCCTTCTTTCCTTTGTGAGCTCCACTATTGGAATCCTCGCCTATGCATACAAGAACGTTGTTCCTCCTGAGGTTTTCTCTTGAATCCTTGAAGGATTCTGCGACTTCTGTACTCCTTCCAGAGTCTTCACGCACACAAAAGTGATACCCCTTCTGAGATTTTCTAGAACTCAAACTCCTAAGGGAATAAAGCCTTCTCTCTTTCTCCTATTTATGGATAATTTGGATTCCCTCCTGGCTATCCCCTACTCAAGAAACCTTTTGCTGAGTGCTTCAGGGTGTTCAGCAACCCTGCGAAGATCCTTCAGTGGACTCTTCTCCTATTTCTGACTTCAAAGAGCTCTTTCTTCTTATGCCTATCTGCACACTGTCTCAATGCCCTCCTGGTAGAGTGTCAAGAATCCTCAAATGATTCTAACTTCTTAAGAACTCACAGCAAAGTTCTTCTTCTGTGCACTCCTTGCACTGGCTCAATGCCCACCTGGCAAAGCTTCATAGAACTCCTCAGAGATTCTTTTTGCAACTGTGTTTCTCCATAGCCTTGCCTCCTAACGTATTCAAAAACCTCAAAGGTCTTCCTCGAGTTGATGACTTCAGCTTCTGCACCCACCTAGAACGTGTTTGTCTGAATCCACAGAGTTCATAAGTGCTTCTATGCACTGGTATTCAGAGACCGCAGTACTCTGTCACGCCCTCCTGGCATGAAACCACAAAGAAACTCTCAAGCCTGAAATCAAAACAACTCCTGCAAATAGATGATCACAACATACATTCACAACATAAATAGAACACTCACAGACATTCATTCAACACATAATACATGCAGGAAAAACCGCTTCTGTTTGTATTAAAAAAAATGCCTTTTTACAAAGGTGTTCTGAGCATGGACTATAACAAGGTCTCGGATCCTTCTCTTCTCTTACAACTCTCTTGACTATCACACCCTCTCTCAAAATGAGATCGCAATTGATCTTTTACATGAGGGGGCTCTTCGAGCTCTTCCCTCCAATCTACCTACCCTATTCAATTACATTGAATGGTTTGTCTAGTCCAGAATCAGATCTAGATCTCATCCTTACAAACATTAAATGCCTACCTACTCTAATGCCTGCACAAAGAACGGCTTCATAGCTCAACAACCTAAAACATTAAATTACATTCAAATTCAAAATTGAAGACAAGGGTTGCGCCTCTCTTCAGCTTTGAATGCACGCGCTGATGTGGTTGGCTGGATGACGTGGAGAGATTCTCCTGTATCATGGGGCACAACAGCGGTTGAGGATGAGCTTGGGTTAGAAGGACTACGAGAGGGATCAAATTTACCCTTGGGAGCATAGGATTTGTTCCTAGTGTTAATAACCATAACATCCTCTAGCTCCACAAAGTCTAGGACAAGGATCATAGCTTCTGGTCTCTTACCAAAGATATTATCTCTCGCATTCTTCTTTACCTCACATGTGGTTTCTTCATGGTGCTCCTCGCAAAAGTTACACCAACTCTAAGGCAGGTTCGCTTTAGGCTGAAAATTGTTTTCAACTGAATTTCTAAAGGGGGTTACAAAAGAGGATGAAGCTTCTGGGGTGAGAGGGGAGACAACACCCTTTCGCTTGAATGCTATCATACAATTGTTCATATCTTGTACTAGTTGTAAGAGAGTGGACATGTCTATTTGTCTAATCAATTCCCCCTAGGGAAGACTAGTTCATTCAAGTTGTTCTTCATACTCTGAACAAGTATGTAGAGAGGAACTGAGATTATCGATGAATTTTTCCTCAAGACTATGATGGTAGGGAGAAGGAAATTCATTGTAGTAATGCACGAAATTGGCTTGGTTCTGAGGGTGAATAAGTTCAGGGATTCAATTGTACAACTTGGTGAAACACAAGTTGAAATACTTGATGGTTTCACCATATTTATAAGTGACGTTATTCTATTCCCTTAACGTCTTGGTAGGGATTTTGGATTGCCCATAAGTGGATCAGAACCAATATATTAACTCCTCCCAAGTAGATAGGATCATAGGAGGAAGGTCAAAGAAGTCAGTCATAACCTTTCCTTCCAAGGAATTGATGAACAAGTGCATGCAGCTGTCATTGTCATTGGCCCCTATGTTATGGAAAGCATTAGAAAATTCCACTAGGTGTTCATTAGTACTAACAGTGTTATTTCCTAAAAAATTAGGCAAATTCTCTTTAAACTTTGGAAGTGGGTGAGTAGCAGGTGCTAGGTTAAGAGGAGAGGACACATGCCATGGTGTGGTTGTGGCATATTCTTCGAACTAAAAAATATCATACTTTTTAATGACTTTGGTGGGATTTGTAGTAGATTGGATGGGGATATGATGGTTGTACATGCTACCAATCACCGATGACTATGAAGATTGGGAAGATGGAGCACTTCCGGTGCCACCAGAACCACCGCTAGATGCCATATTGTGGGTGATAGGTGAGGGAAAGAAAGATGAGCTATATGAATCAGATAAAGTCCTCCTTAGAGAACTTTGACACATAACATTATTTTTCTTCTTCCTATTTCAACAATAAGATTGATTTCAGGTGACAAACCTCTCCTTCTTCTGGAAGCATATGAATCTAAGGACATGAAAGGAAGGCCAAAACTGAAGAAACAAAAGGTTACTATTGATTTCTAGGTTGCCTACATATAGCTTCCAATTGTTCTTAAACACTAATATCTCATTCAATTGCTGCCCAAGAACGATTAAGCTCAGCACGGGTCCTAGCAGTGTTTAAAATAGTATGAAATAAGTTCAAAGCAATGTTGGTCTAGTCTTGGAGACCAGACTCAAGATTGGGCTGCCTCACAACAGGAACAATCATTAATAGTAAAACGGTCAAATAATCAATACCATAAAAAGAAAGATGTATCGATGAAAATCGAGTATAAAACTTAACCAGAGAGATATCGAAGATCTCCCTAGTATAGTCGCCAAATAAATTTTGAGGAAAAGGTATGAAATGATCTTACTTAAGAATTTTCAAACTTTACTTGGCTAAAGCAAAGTAGACGGGAATATCATCCTATGTTTATAGCCAACAAAGATAACATCCTAACTCACAAGTATTAATTACGAGTGCTTAGGTTAGTCTTCTATCAACAAACATCTTGTTGGAAATTCACTTTTTATGTGATTTTCTGAATATAACAGTTGCTAAAATAAATGTAAGAACATAAGTAAAGACACCAAGATGATAATCAAGACAGTTGAGACATAAACCAATCCTTTATTTCATTCCAATTCACCAAAGAGTCATTTTCTTTACAAAATCTCATACAGAAATCTTGGACCAAAGTCAAACTTAGACATCCCTAATGAAACATACAAAAGGACCTCTGATAGAAAACCAAAAATGAACTCTAAAAGATGGATCAACTTGCCACATATTGTTGCTCACTTGACTCTGCACAATAACCTTTATCAATCATGAAAATTAATTCAGAAATAGAAAAGTCTACACAAACTATCAAAGATATATCAACACCTCTGAAAAACAAGTGTCTGAATGATTTGATTCAGCCCTGAATATTGTTGTCTACAATAAGACCCTGCTATCACAAAGGAGAATTAGGCTATGATGAATAAATGAATGAATGAAAACTGAACTATCTTAACATAAACTCAAAGAGAAAACCTTAGCATGCTTCTGCTTATATCCTCCTCTTGTTCCTCCCTTTCCTCTTGTTTTGAACAAATTATAATTGGTTGAAGTAATTGAACCAACTCATTGGTTAAGTTAATTAAAAGACTCAACTAACTTTAGTTAGGGGGGAAATTAATAATCAAAATAAAGGTCATAAATAAATAATAACTAGTAGGTGGCACCCCTTGTGACTCCCTTTAGTTCATAACAATAATAATAATCATAACATAACCATTAGTTAAGAAAAACATACTTCCTTGTGTCTCCCATCAACATATTTACTTTTTGGCAATTTTAGCTCATGAAATTTGAAATTATTTAAAAAATAATACTCATATATCCAAAATAAAACATGTTGTCCAAAGATCCATGAAGTCAACTGTCATAAAACAATAGATAACATAAAAATCAAAAGCCATATTTCTCAGTTTGTGATGCAACCCTTCCTTGGTTGTTGTTGTCACCTCTTGATTTTCTTGAATTTGCCTTTGGTTGTGTAGAGCCTTTAGGCCTAATATCATTGATCACATCGGAACAATCATCCCTCAAATGCATCCGGGAAGACACGAATTTTTCAGAGCCATTAGAGGGTGAGGAAGGGGTGGCAGTGGCTTTTCTTTTATCAATTGCATGGTGGGCTTCGGTCTTCAATCTCTTGCTAGCATAGGAGGATTGCACTGGCGATTGGTTAGGGGCAGTTTGGACAATGGGGTTCAAAGGCAGAGGAGGAGGCAAAGACAAGTTGGGCTAGCCATGATGTTGGGAGACTATCGGGTGGACAATCTCCTGCCATCCATTATTTTTAGGGACCTCGGGTTGTAAAGAGACATGAGGAGGTACAGGGATACTAGGGGCTTGGAAAGGAGGCCTTTCAGGCCTAGGTTGGACTATTCCCTGCCCAATCCAATTAAAGAATATTGCATGAAACAATTGTCCAAGCTCTTTTGAATTAGCGTCAAAATGTATAGAGAACTTGGGCCTTCTTGGGCCTAGGTTCTAGTTACCTCTACCACTGTTTCCTTGGCCATGGCTTCCTCGACTAAAAAAACTCATCCTGCATCTATGATCGATTAGAAAATATTCTTTTAAATAACCATACATGACAACTCTTAAAAATATGAAATAGTTTTATCTCAGAATGTATCAGACTCATGCAATCCAATCCATACAAATTGTTTTACTTTTAATCAATTAGCAGGGGGGTGAAAAAGGGTTCTGATATATGTGAGGGGGTTCTATTGAGAGAAAATGTGATATAATGAGGGGGAAAAAACATGATTACTACTCAATGATATCAACAATCAACTGAAAAGCAAACCTACAAAACATGATTGTAATCCACACAAGTCACCATCAATTTCAACTGCCTTAACACAAAAATTATCTTTATTGTAATTAATCTCAGAATAGGGAGTGGAAAAATGAAATGGGAAGATGAGGGGATTT
Source organism: Picea engelmannii (assembly GCA_009831015.1). Lineage (NCBI taxonomy): Eukaryota > Viridiplantae > Streptophyta > Pinopsida > Pinales > Pinaceae > Picea > Picea engelmannii. The sequence goes on along the minus strand of ML777558.1, from coordinate 509,469 downwards.
GTAATTAGTGGAAGATGAAAATCATGGAAGGGAAAAAAAATGATTAATGTTCATGAAATTAATTAAGTGATCCATAAAACATTCTACAAAAAAAAGTGCATCGACCATCATTCATTTTAACCAAATAATAGTTTATGTACATTTAACTAGTTCTATGTTCATAATCAAATATCCAACATTGTGCCATCACAAAATAGTAGGCATCATATACAATATGTAAAAAGGATTTTGTTCTCTTATTTGCATCCTATAACAATTTACAAACAATAGCCTTTCCATTCTATTAACCATCAAAATAAACCACTGACCATATCTTACTTTAATCAACCAATATACCCAATTTCATGTTTCTAGGATTCACAATGAAGTCACATGACCACTGCAATTGGGCATGCCATTTAAATACAATGAAATTCGTTAAACATATACACAGGAAAAAACCAAAGAACCAATGTCAAATTGAAACTCGAACTGATATTCAAATATGCAACCACAACCACCATTTAGACACAAGCTATGCATAGGGTAACTTGCCCAGGCAATGTAATTCTGCCACTGTAAAAAAAACAATTCAATATGGCTTAAAAAGTTGGGCCACCCATCCAACACGACTGTCACCAACAACATGCCTACTTTAACCAGTGGTCGATTGCAATAGATAAACATGCTTAAAACTCTGTGGGTATCCCTAAGTGTGAAAACTAAGCTATCCATACCACACAAAGTGCACAGCTAACAAGACCCCATGATGCAACATTTCCACTTAACACAACAAACACATGGTCATGGTAATAACTCAACATATCGGCTAAGCCATCGATTTAATATAAGATTCCTTCGATTTAGTCAGACCATGATCGACTATACTGTGCACACTCAGGCCTATACAACCAACAAGCACAAGGATGCAATGGATGTACTTTCTATAGTTATCTAGTTCAATAATCATTCGGCCCCAAGAAAACCAAAGTTACCATGCTCATTATTTCATTTCGCAAAACACCATACACACAACGTGACATGCATGAGCAACACCACTCATTTGTAACTAATGCCAACTATCATCCGAATAATTATTAGTGAAAATACAAGTGACTATATATCAACCAAACAATTCACCACTGTTGTAGAAAATCAATCAATTGAATAAGTTGTGGTAGCTATTCATACCCATGCATCCAATTGAATTAGGGCAGAGGTCCTTTCCATTAACAATACTGAGCTATTAACATAAGGAGGGTGAATGCATCTTTTGAAGGTTCAATTAGCCACGAAAGGTTTATCCTTATTATCATAGAAGCAATAGCCAAATGCTAAACCAACACAACTTCTATACAACTGAATGGGCGATTATGTATCCAAGGTAAACGACCATTCATTCAATCTAAAATAACCCATAACAACTTGACAGGAATGACATTCTCCTCTATAAAAATCCATATTGGAGGGTTAAGGGTTTGCCTAGTAGCCATCACTAGGGGAATAGGGCCAACTCCTCATAATGGTGGAACTTTTGAGGCCAAGGGTGTGCTCAAAGAGAGATACCTGACTCATTTGTGGATAAGTAACAATCCATGGCAGGGAGCCAAAACAAAAGGTGAGGACAGGGAAGAGTTAAAAATAGAACATACACTTTGTGACCCTTAGTGGTGGAAAATGTCGAAGTAAGCACACATAGTGATGCAGAAAAACTTTGACCATTAAACCCATGAAATCTAGAGACTAGATTTAGTGACAGTACATGAATATATCTATCCACCCAAGATTTTAAAAAAAACTCCCAACTAAACCAGCAGTGGTAACAAAGAGCTATCACCCAAGAATACCCATAACCTCTACGAACTCAAAAGTATTATAGGTAGAGCCATCCACTCTTTATTCAAGAACCAAAATTTCATACAGTTGCAACACTTAGGAAAACACAAACCCATACACCTGAGCCAGTAACCATTTCATAACCATAGTATAGTCACGAATGGCCAAAAAATGTCATACATGTAATTAAATTCCTTGAATGAGAGTTGGTTGAGCGGTTCCTTCCCTGCTAAAAATTCAAAGCATAACCATAGCAGCAAGATTAAACAATAGCCTGACTAGGATGGCGGCCAAAGGCAAGAGTAAAGGTGACATGCAGAAAATTCATTTCACCTCCACCCATATCTCATTAACTCAACAGTGCATGCCAACAAATTCCAATTAACACCATTAATTTTAATTATGCATTGGAATCTACGTAGGTTACTTGCCAAATGCACTTTCCATATCATATATCCAATTCCTTAATATATAATTCAAACAAAATCACATAACCATTAACGCTCATCACCTTCTCAAGTGAGCCACTGATGTTCAATCCATCCAAATATACCATATGTGGATCGGCCACATAATTTAATTAGCCATTGCATAACCATTTTCATTATCACCTTTCCAAGTGCGCCACCAACATTTCACACCATATGCATATTAAACATATAATTTAATCCCAATTTCACAACCATTTACTTGCTATCTAGGGCTTAACAATAATCATCAAGTACTTTCATGCATGTAGTACAGTTAGGATATCTTTAGAATCTTTTCATTGTCTTGTATTTGTTCTAGTATTTTTCCTCTCTCCAAGTTGCCTTTCATATAATTTCACCAACATGTTTGTTGTACAGGTGTGAGAAGAATGGATAGCAATGATATTAGTGAATAACATAGGTTGTAGTAACATAAGGAGTCAATGACACATAATCTCAAAGCATAACCAATAATCAACAAGATCTCCATCAACCATGTAAGCCATGTTGCTCATGATCATAACAAAAAAAATGAACAGATCTGATCTTCAATAGTTCAAAGGAGTCCCAACTACTAGTATTATTTAGTTTTATAATAATAGGCTTTAGATATACTTTGCAAGCGAAACTACGTTGACGTTTTTTAATCGTCAACAATGTTATTGTATTATTTTTCTTTGTTTTGTACTTTACTCTGATAAGAATTCTCTAGATGGAGCCATAATACTTTAGTAGAGGTACGGTGTCCCATATTTTCTTTGAATTGGTCTGACAGTCCATTCTGGATTTCTTTTAATGCTATTGAATTATTTTTCTTTGCTTCTTTTGCAGTTTTGGATATTTTCTTTGAGGTAGTTGAGTACTAAGGTTTAGATATTACTGAGTCCCAAACACCAGATCCTCTTGACTTCAAATACCATTTCATTATTTCCCTCCATGAATGTAAATGATTTTACCTGCACAAAATAGATCTAGCTAAACAATGATACACACATTTGCAGAGAGAATTGGAAAAAGAAGAAGGAGAGAAAGAATGGAAAGAATTCTCATTAACTATTGTGAATAATGAATAATTTACACATGATATACTCTGTATAAATCAATGAGTTCGACTTGAGGTGAACCAATTCACCATAGTGGTGGTCTAGAGTGATCTGGACACACACCAGCAGTTATGGGAGTGAACTACCACCTATTCTAGTCTCGCAGGCAGTTACAGGAGTGAACTGCCACCTAGTTGAGTTAACTAGTCAACTAGTCTTTAGTTAACTGACTGAAAAGAAAGTAGTGAGGAGTTAACTCAAGGAATCAAGGCTAATGCACCACTTTGGTGATGATACCAAGGCAAGGTCAAATTAGCATGGTGATGATCCCAATGTTGCATGGTGATGATCCCAATGCAACATCTAAACTCAACTCAACTAGTCAAACTGAAGTGTGAACTGAAAGAGAATATTCTCCAGGTGGAATATTCTCTCCTAAAATATAGGAGACTGGATAATGACTAATTATGACTAATAAACAAATAAAAACCTTAGGAAAAATAAATCCTAGGTGTGTGTGAAGTAACTCCAACAGCCCCCCTGAACATCACTATGGTGAAAATAAAGATTGGGTCCCTGCAACATGGCCACATTAGGTACCCAAGTACAAAAGATACACAGAAAATAAAGTGAGTAAAGAGGGAAAACCTCATGGGATAATCCCCCCCTCAAGGTACAATGTATGTAAAAAGAAGAACTACAATTGCTAGGCAACGGTGTCCTTCACTCCAAGATGACCTCGCAAAGAATGGAATTTCTACTCAGTGAAGGTCTTGGTGAAAATGTTTTTCATCTGTTCTACTGAAGGAAAGAACTGTAATTCGATGATCCCCTCATGTACTAAATCCTGGATGTAGTGCATGTGGATCTCTATGTGCTTTTTCCAATGCCTCTGAACTGGATCTCTGCAAAACTTCAGAGTTCTCTGGTTGTCACACTAGATGATGTTCGACCGATGAAAATAAATGCCCAACGCAGTGAGAAAATTTTGTAGCCACATAGCCTAAATGGTTATGTTAACTACCCCTTTATACTCTGTCTCGGCTAAATATAGAGCAATGGCAGCTTGCTTCTTGCTCGACCAACATATAGGCCCAGAACCAAGACTGAGTGAGTAACCAGATGTAGACTTGCAATCAATGCTATCACCGGCCTAGTCAGAATCATTAAACCCAATGAGATCTAATGTAGAGTCTCCTGCATAATGAATCCCAAAGATGATGGTGCCTGTACGTATCGAAGGATATTCTTTGAAGCTTTCCATTGTAGCTCATGCGGCTCCTACATGAACCTAGAAACTGCACCAACTATAGATGAGAGGTTTGGTCTGGAGTGTGTGAGATACAAAAATCTCCCCACTAGTTGTCTGTACAGTGTGTTGTCAACCAGTGGAGTCTCCTCGCCATCCTCAACTTTGACTCCTAATACGAAAGGATTCGGAGTAGACTTGCAGTCTATCATGTGAAATCTCTCAAGGAGATCTCATGCATACTTGGCTTGAGACACTTTGATGCCTGATGCATCCTGAATGATCTCAAGTCCAAGGAAGAAGTGTAGTAGACCCATGTCCATCATCAAAAACATATCATGAAGAATTCTCTTGACTACAGCAATCGCTGAAGTCGAGCAATTGGTGATCAACAAATCATCGACATACAGAACTAAAAGTAGAAGTGAATCAACTGTCCTAAGCATGTATACATTCAGGTCTGATTTACAACGTACAAAGTTCTGTGACAACAGGTAGGATTCCATCTTGGCATACCATGCCCTCAGAGCCTGCTTGAGGCCATAAAGTGACTTCTTCAGTCGACAGACCAAAGATGAGTCCTGCATAAATCCATGGGGCTACTCCATGTATATCTCCTCATACATATCACTTTGAAGAAATGCATTCTTCACATCCATTTGATGGACTTCCCACCCCTTGGTTTCCACAATGGCAAGTGCCAATCGTATGGAATCCATGTTCACTACTGGAGGAAAGGTATCATCATAGTCAATACCATGAACCTGCTGAAGCCTTTGGTGACAAGCCTGGCTTTGTATCTATTGATCTGTCCATCCGTTGTTCTCTTGGTTCTGTAAACTCATCTTCATATGACAAGTTTCCTCCTAGAAGGAAGGGGAACCATATCCCAAGTCTGGTTCTTGAGGAGGGAGTTGTACTCCTCCTGCATGGAGGCTTCCCAAAAGGGATTTTCAGTAGCCTCACCATAAGACTTTGGATCTGAAGACTGAACCAAGAAAATATGCCTAGAAGGCAATGGTTCAGTGGCAGTGAGTGAAATAGGAGGATCCTTGAAATTAGATCGAGTCCTCCTAGTATCGGTTGGATCACCAACGAGATCCCCTGCATCCTGAAGAGTAGTTTGTGCCCACTTGGGCCTCTGCTCTAGCTTTGTGACTGCATCTGGATGCTCTGACTTTGTATATGAATGTACTAACTTTGAATATGAATCATCTGAGTCCTTTGAATCAAAACTCTCATCTAAAGAAGAGTCAGCATGTGCATTCTCATCATCTCAGACAGGTGGAAGAGTGAAGGTGTTTGCATGCAACTGTTGAGGTACATGCGAGACACTTTCCTCGAATTGGACACTACACTTGAAGATGAGTCGGTTCGAGGAATGATTAACAAGTTGATATCCCTTCACACCATCAGGGTATCCAACAAAAATGCACTCAGTGCTCTGTGGATCAAGTGCCTTCCTCTTTTCAGAGGGAATTTGGGCCCATGCACGTGAACCAAAAATGTGAAAGTGGGCCACTTCTGGTTTGAGGCCGCTCCAAGCCTCGTAGGGGGTCTTATCCTTGACATAGCTATGAGGAGATCTTTTTTGGATGTATGTTGCACAGTTAAGTGCTTCGACCCATAGTCTCTGTGGTAGTGAATTTGCATGCAACATGCAAGATGCCATCTCCTTTAGAGATCTGTGTTTCCGCTCAGCAACTCCATTTTGTTGCGGAGTGTAGGGAACTGTATGATGAAACTGAATCCCTACCTCATGGAAAATATTATGAATCTCATGATTCACATAATCTCCCTCGTTATCAGTTCATAGGATTTTGATCTTCTTTCCGGACTGTGTCTCAACCAAAGCTTTGAAATCTTTGAGGTGTTCAAAGACCTCGGATTTTTTCCTCAGAGAGTAGATCCAAGTAAAACGTGAGAAATCATCAACAAAAATGAGAACAAACCTCACTTTTCTAATCGATGGATGCAGAAAAGGACCCATGAGGTCATTGTGGATTATATCTAAAGGTGGGGAAGCTCGTTGAGAGTTTCCTTTGACGAATTTCTCTTGAGGGTGTTTTCCATGAACACATTCCTCACATACTCCCTTGGAGAAATGGATGTCTGGTAGATCATCATATAATCTGTGCTTACTAATATGTTGCATGTACATGAAATTCAAATGTCCAAATATTTTGTGCCATATCCTACTACTTTCATCAGCATGAGTAAGCAGTAAAGCAGAATCAGGTTCAATGAATTCAGAAAATGTACACAATCTAGACTGATGATTTACCTCACCGGTAGCAACCTTGGAGTTGGTTTTCATGTCCTATATGTCCACATAATTTGGTGTGAATACAACTTTCTTTCCGGTGCCAGAATTCGTCATCTGATACACAGAGAGAAGGTTGACAGAAATCTTGGGAACATGCAACACGTTCTCGAAGCTTCCATTGGTGAGTTCAATCCTTCCTTTGTCGATGACTTTGACAGAAGAGTTGTCCCCCATCATAATAGGAGGACCTTTACATGCATCCAAAGAAGAATAAACTTCTTCTAAGGCAACCATGTGATGTGATGCTCCTAAATCTACGATCCAAGCATTGGGAGAGGAGTTGATGGCAATCAACGTATGGCTAGAATTGCCTTTCATGGAATTCGGATCTTCTGGCTTCTTCTTCTTTGCACCCTCAAGGATGCAATCTCCAAGGTTGTTTTTATAAAGTATCTGAGACATTAGATCTATTTTCTTTTGCATGCATGAAGATTCTGAATGGAATCCTTTGTGACAGTATGTGCATTTCTCTCCTTTTCTTCCCTTTTCTCTTTTGGATCCGGAGCCATCGGTGAAGGTTTTTGTGTACCCTTCCTTCTTCGTATGTGCATGATATTTTCACTTATATTTATCTTTAGATTTCTGATATTTTTGGCTGCCATCATGCACAGTGAGTGCATGCACCCTTGGGCCTTTGATTCCACCCATGTTGATGATCTTGGTTTTCTCTTGTATCAAGGATTCAATAAAGTCCTCAAGAGAAGGCATCTTCCAGGTGGCTCAAAAGGTGAATTTCATAGTATGGAATGTGGATATGAATACAGTGAATTCAGGTCCAATCTTGGAGAGAATGGTGAGAACCATTTGTTTCTCCTCCTTCGATTTATCAACCCCGCAAGCTTTGAGTTGTGACAGTAAATCCTTGAATTTTGTAAAGAAATCTTGGATATTCTCGAAGCTTTTTGGATCCAATGTGAGTAGATCCACCTCAAGAATATGTCCCATCATCTCATCCTATTTTCCAAAGATCCCTTCCATAATGGTCCAGGCTTCATTGGGAGTCTTATAGGAAGATATATGAAAAAGGAGATCGAGAGAAATAAGACTGGAAATTGTTCTGAGTGCCTCATCCATGCGATTTAAGTACTTGGATTTTTCTATGGCTGATGTTGGTTCTATATCTGCATTCATGGTTAACCTATACAACCCTCTAGATCGGAGATGTATGGATATTTTCTCCTTCCATGCAAAATAGTTGTAAGGTGTAAGAATGAATTCTTTTTGGAATTTCATCTTTCCGCTGTCTTCAATCTTTTGTACCTGCAAAACATTCTGGTGTAGCTTTTTCTTAGCAGTCCATCGACTCTGATACCATTTAAATTTGTTGACCTACACATAATAGATCTAGCTAAAAAATGATACACACATTTGCAGAGAGAATTGGAAAAAGAAGAAGAAGGAGAGAAAGAATGGAAAGAATTATCATTAACCATTGTGAATAATGAATAATTTACACATGATATACTCTGTATAACTCAATGAGTTCGACTTGAGGTGAACCAAGTCGCCATAGTGGTGGTATAGAGTGATCTGGGCACACACCAATAGTTACGGGAGTGAACTGCCACCTATTCTAGTCTCTCAGGCAGTTACAGGAGTGAACTGCCACCTAGTTGAGTTAACTAGTCAACTAGTCTTCAGTTAACTGACTGAACAAAAAGTACTAAGGAGTTAACTCAAGGAATCAAGGCTAATGCGCCACTTTGGTGATGATACCAAGGCAAGGTCGAATTAGCATGGTGATGATCCCAATGCAACATCTAAACTCAACTCAACTAGTCAAACTGAAGTGTGAATTGAAAGAGAATATTCTCCAGGTGGAATATTCTCTCCTAAAATATAGGAGACTGGATAATGAATAATTATGACTTATAAACAAATAAAAACCTTAGGAAAAAAAAATCCTAGGTGTGTGTGAAGTAACTCCAACAATGAAGAGTAGTTTGTTCCATCAAATAAGGGAGCTTCATTTGTGGAGAGCCCCAATTGTCCACCCATTTATTCAGAATCTACCTTCTAGTGTTTAAATTGTGTTGAAGGCACCTTCTCTGATACCAATTGTTGAAACACACACTGACACTGAGAGGGAGGGGGGTGAATCAATGTCTAGAACTTTTGGCTACTTTTCACACTTTCGTAGATTACCTAAATTAACTGAATAAGATATATGCAGTTCAATTAATTATTCATAAACATGTATAACACAATTGTATGAAGTAGATAAAATACCATTTTCTTATTTATTTAACTTGAATGAATACATATAAAATCAATCCTTTAATATCTTCAACTTCAACTGAATATGAGATATCCAACTCTTTGATACAAGACCAATCTTGTATTTCTAAAATCCAACTGAGAAATGAGGAATCCAACTATCATAACAAGACCCAACTTGTTGATCTCATATCCAACTGAGATGTTAGGACTCCAATACTCATGACAAGACTCAACTTGTGAACAAGAACCAACCTGATAGAATGAACTTTCATTCAATCCATTATATATTTCAATTCTAGTCAACCCATCTTGCTTCAGCCTCGACCCGACTTGTATTTAAATTTACTTCGACTTTGACCTTTAGGTTACTTCTTTCTTGGACCAACTCAACTTGGAAGAAAAACGACTTGACAAATTTGACTTTGGTCATCTTGCTTTGGATGACATGTATTTCTCGACTCAATTTTCCTTTGACTTCGAAATTTAGTTGGTTTAATTTTCTTCAACTCATCTTGAAATTGATCGAATTTTCTTCCCCAACTTCCATCAATCTATAGGCTTGCATTCAATCGACTTCTCTTCGACTTGTCTTCCAGTTGATTGAATTCTACATAGTCGACCTTATTGTTGTTTGAATTGACTCGACTTGTTACTCGATGGTGTCAATGCTTCTTCACCAAACATCCACCAGTGACATTCTGTCTCATCTATGGACTCTTCTTCAATTAATATTTTCTGAATCACTTTTAATGAACCATGTCTTGTTAACTTCTTTATTTGTTCTTTGTATGGATCCATATTGGATTATCCATTTACCCTTTTTATCTGCACAGTTTCTTCTTTTCTGCATGGATGTTAATGACACAATCTCAACCTTATACAACATAGGATGAGTGTATCAAGCTCATACAATATATTAGTCAATATTATATTTCTATTGAGATTCAAGTCACCTTCATAACATTATGTCCAATATTTACAATGCTTGAGATTCAAGTCACCTTCATGACAATATGTCCAATATTGACAATGTTTCTCAAACCAATAAAACAATGATACCACACATATTTATCAAGGTTGACATCAATGAAAACCAAATTACCATCAAAGACAAATAATGGTATGGATATGTTTCTCACACATAACCTAATCTGCATAGATCTTAGGCCCACATGGTTATGCATGTGTGGAAAATTATTAATGTTCTTTACCAATTGTAACTAATGGTTGCATACAGTATGAAGCCAACTGTCTTCTTACATGTTGCACAATCTTTAATTGATTTTTCAATCTTGTCAGCATATCTATTACCTATATGAGATATATCCCTAAGTGCCTTTGATTGGCCTCTCTCTGCTTTCCCCAAAGGATTTGTCATTTTATAGAATCTGGGAGGATCCACAAAAAATTATGTAGTGTCATGTTGATATCATCATGGTCCTCAAGACACATGATAAATTCAAGTTTTTTCATGATACTATGTCGTTTTTTGTTGGTGGGCATTTACTTGTGATGTTTGGTCTTAGTTTTTTATCTGATTGAAGTGCCCAACCATGTCAGCTTCTATTTTCTTTTCAACTTGATTAATATTTTTTTTTTTTTAGGCCATTCATGCGTTGTTGATGGTAGTTATGTTTGATTGGTTTGTTTGTTTAGGTAGTGGCACAAGTCTTGTCTAGGTTTAGAGTTAGATCTTTGTTTTTGGGTCTCCTCTCTGATTAAAGCCCAAGGTCTCTTTTCTCTTCTCATCTTTGAATAGATTGTTGTGGAATGATTTTGTTGAGAGTTTCTCATACAATATATATTTGTCAGACAATTTTATTACCTAATTCTAGTAACTGACTTGTTTATTGCTTCCTTAATTTCGATTTCTTGATCTCTATGTTCTTAATATTCCATTTACTCTTTTTTCTTTGTCCTATCTTCATTTTATTTTTTTATTTTTATTTATTACCTTTTCATTCGACTTAATTCATCTCAAAGATTTTTTACCAAGTCGATTCATACTAGTGCCTTTACAGAGGTTTCACCAATAGGGATTTAGGTCACTATGTATGATATTTTTTTAGATGGGCCTCAATGAATAATTTCTTGAAAGGGTGCCCTTCTAGCATTTTCAATTGTACTGCTCCTGAAGTTTGAATGTCCTCAACCATGTATGGACCTAACCATGTAGTTTATAGCTTTATTAGTTTACCTTTTACTCAGTTTCCATATAATAGTACCAAGTCTCCATTATTGATGTATTTCTTCTTGATGTGTTGATCATGCCAGACTTTTGCTGACTTTTCTAAATTTCCTTATGTTTCTATGGCAACATTATTTCTTCTTCTAATTGGTTAAGTTGGTATAAGTGTTTTCTTTTATTCACCATGTGATCAAATTCTAGAACAAAATATATCCTACCTATGTTAACACAGAAGCATAGTGGAATTACTGCTTCTTTCTTGTAAACTAGTTAAAAGGGTGTTTGACTAATCAATATTTTATATGTTGTTCTATATGCCCATAGTTTTGTTGGAACCTTTTCATCCATGTCGTCTCTGTCTAGACTGCATATTTTTGTGAGGCCCTTATGTAGAGATTTGTTAGAATATTCGACAACCCCATTAGCTTGTGGATGATATGTTGTTTTTTTCCATGGTTGATCATGAATTTCTTCAGCAATAATTCGATTGTACTATTGATTAAATGGGTTCCTTGATTACTGATTATCATTAGGGGGCAGCCGAATATGGTTATTATATTTTCATAAATAAACTTTGTAGTTGTTTCCTTTGTACATTTATTGACTAGTTCTACTTCTTCACATTCTATTAAATATTCGATGACTGTAATAATGTATTTTTCTCCTGACCTTTTTGCTCTTTTTTGGAAAGGACCAAAAAAATAAATAGCCAAGATTTCAAATGGTAAGCTAGGGTTTACTGAATGCAAAGGAATTATTTTCTTCCATAATGGTCGTCCTAACCTTTGACATGTGTCACATTTATTTAATTGTTCTCGATAGTCCCTGTGTAAAGTCGGCCACCAAAGATTGGCTTGAAGGATTTTCCTAGTTTTCGTGTCATCCTAGAAGTGACCTCCCACTGGGCCTGCATGTGCTTCGTTAATGATGTCTTCTCATTCATGTTCTAATGAAAATATTTGTAGAATGTTGTGGAGTCTTATCTTATAAATATATCCATTCATGAGGGTGAATGGTCCATCTTTCATGGCTAGGATTTTTCATTTATTGGCTGGGAGACCTTCAGGTGCTTTCCCTTCTTCTAGAAAATTTTCCATTTATTCCATTTCTTTAGGGAATGCCTCAAACCTAAATATAATCATATCTAGTAAGTCATCATCTATCCTTGTCATATATTTCCCTATTTCAAGTCATGATAGATGATCTGGGCCAACATTCTTCTGTAAATTCTAAACTTGTACAATATCTATTGCAAACTAATATTCAGAAAAGAACAGAAAAGATACAATGGCAAATACAAACATTACACAAAGATTTTTCACCTGGAAACCCAAACCAGGAAAACCAGCATATATTATATTGATACATTGTCTTACATTGTTTACAATACAATATACATATAGGAGCCAGTGGCATCCAAAACCCTAACCCAATGACCTGGATTAGTCCAAAACCCTAATTCCTTAACCGGAAATAGAAAAACCATCGGCAAAAAAACCATGTGCTCAAAAACCACCTAATATCATGTGGTCCTAGAAATATGTCGTCCCGAAAATATGTCGTCCCGACGAAAATATGTCGGCTCGGCCCGGTGAAAATATGTCGGCTCAAAAAAAAAAATTCAGGGACGCTGCCCCCGAACCCCCCCTGCTCCCCCCCCTCTAACCCCCCTACGCGCCCGGCGCAGGCGCTCAGGCACTACTACTCGTGCAAAGAATATAACACATACCCAACATTCTCCCACTTGTTGTTTTCTTTGCACACAGGGGGTTACAGGGTTACATAGTCAACAATCCAGGGCAATAATGCCCATGGATCCTCTACACCAAGAGAACTTCT
>ML777558.1:480725-493296 GCA_009831015.1 Picea engelmannii | reverse complement strand
GTCTCCATCTCTCATCCTCAAGTTATACAGCTTCTTTCTCAGGAATAGTTTATTTACTAGGGACTTAGACTGATACAACTTCCCCAACTTTTCCCATAAATATTTGGCTGTAGCTTCCTCTGACACATTTAGTAATACTGAATTGGAGAGACATAGTCGAATTGTGCTCTTTGCCTTCCGATCCGTCTTTTTCCAGTCATCTACAGAAGTTCCTGTAGGTGTCGTACCTGGATCTACCACGATCCACTGATCTCTATCCATGAAAATATCTTCCATATTGAGCTTCCACAGCTCAAATATTTTCCCATTAAACTTCTCGATCTCCATCTTCGAATTGCTTGCCATTTCTTTTCACCTGAAAAACAATACTGCAAATCTCCCACTGTAACAAGGCTTATCACAGTCCCGAGAGAAACCCTTGACGACAAAGGCATCCCCCTAAAGCCAATAAAGCTATGATACCAAATGTAAATTCTAACCTTGAACAATATCTACTGCAAACTGATATTCAGAAAAGAACAGAAAAGATACAATGGAAAATACAAACATTACACAGAGATTTTTCACCTGGAAACCCAAATCGGGAAAACTAGCATATATTATATTGATACATTGTCTTACATTGTTTACAATAAAATATACATATAGGAGCCAGCAGCATCCAAAATCCTAACCCAATGACCTGGATTAGTCCAAAACCCTAATTCCTTAACCAGAAATAGAAAAACCATCAGCAAAAAACCATGTGCCGAAAAACCACCTAATATCATGTGGTCCCGGAAATATGTCGGCCCGGCAAAAATATGTCAGCTCGGCTCGGCGAAAATATGTCGGCTCGAAAAAAAAAATTCGGGGACGCTGCCCCCGAACCCCCGTGCGGGGGCCTCCGCCCCCCTGCACCCCCCTCTAACACATACCCAACATCTTCTTTCCTGGTTGGACTACTACTTCGAGGTAAAATTATTGAAAGAGTAGTATCCATTGACAATTTTTTCCTTCATGGATTAGCTTATTGACTAGATATTTTAGCGCTTGGTGATATGTGAAGAAAGTAAATGGTTTCGTTAATATATAGTGTCATAATTTTTGTAGAAAAAAAATCATTGCTAGGGATTCTCATTCGGTCGTCGAATAGTTTATTTCTTTTTTATTTATTTTTTGAATGGTACATGAATTCAAATGATCAACCATGTCATCCTATGGATGGGTAGGATGGAACCAACAACAAAGTTTTAGGCGTTGACATGAACATGAAATTTCCTTAACCAGTCTGGAAATAGAAGGATGGATGCTTCTACCAATTTTATTTTTAGTAGTTCGAAGGATTTGTCACATTCTTTGCTCCATTGGAACTAGAATTATTTTTATCTCTTTCAAGGGATATTTTGGCCCTCATGTTCCAACCCCATGATCGTTCGAATAATGCAATATAGGAGGGGATGCCTTCAACCAGGTTGATTACTTCAAAGTTGACTCTCGTCGAGATTCCCATGATGGATGTTATTACACTTTTCAGTATTACCAATTGGTTATATAAACCTATGATCTGATAACTTCAGGAAATTCATTGTAGGTTGCAGAGGTGGTTTCCCAACTCGAATCCATGTTTCTCTAGGAATAATATTTACTTGGGACCCAAAGTCGACCATGACTTGTTTGATCAAATTTTTTTCTATTTCAAGGTAGACTTGAGGGTCAAAATAATTTTTTTGTGCTTCTTGTGATAACTAGCACAAACTTTTGATTTTTCTTTGATCTTCTTTATATTTTCTCATGATGCTCAGTAGATCAATCAATCCACCGAATGATTGTTTCTCTTTCAGTAGTTGGAGAAATTCATCTAACTCAATTTCTGAGGTGTTCTCATGTCTTCCCTTGTTGGTTTTTTCTTGGTCGATGATTATAAAGAATTTCATTTCTTCCCTAATTTGTTTGTCTTTGTGTTCAATATTAGGGATATGTAGTTCATCCATCCTTCTATCGATTTGGTGGTTCTAGAAAAATGTCCTTGCCATCTCCTGAGCGTGTTACTGCATGGAGGTTCTTCAAATTCAAAATGTCATGTTTTGGCACTATATGTAAGATATTTACATTTATTTTGTTCGTTACGATTTCAAGTACTATTGTACAGTCTTCAAGTGAGTGGTCTCCCACTCTACAGATGTTATAGAACTTGAGATCAGTTTGGTCTTTGATTGGAAATTATGGGTTGATGTGGTCATCCTTCCAATAATTGAAGAAAAAGTATTGTCCTTGACCTCATGCTTTGTCGAGGCTGACTCATCCTCCTCATACATGGCCTCGGTATCCTCTTTGACCTCTACCTTTGTGTTTATTTCCTCCTTGGTCAACAATTTGATCGATTTTCTATGTGTGATACACTGAATGAATGTATTTTTGGTATTTTCCATTTAGTCAACATTATTGGGTTGAGCGATTATTCTCCTCACATATGTGACACCACTTTGGACACACATATCTCAAGTTTTATGGGCAGTCTGTCATAGCATAAATTTTCACTCCTTCGCATATATCACATAATGTTTCAATCTGAATTCAACAGATTGCGATGTCTAGGGCATCACTAAATTTGCAATAATCTTTTGTGTGGACTTTGCTGGAACAAATTGTACAACATAGTTCATTGCAAGATATTGAAAAGTTCTTAATTGATTGTTGTAATTATGCAAGTTTTTATTCTAGTTTTTATTCAATAATTGATGAAGTCAAAGTGCCTTCATCATCCATTTCTATTCACTATGATTTTTTCAAGATTTCTTCATATGTCGAGAGATCGTACATATGCAATGGTACCCTAATATTTTGCAATATGCCTGTTATGTACCATTGTATGAGTATTTCTTTCATTAATTGTGTAGGTAATTTGGCTCAATAGATATTTGAACCTTTTGTCATATTCTCATATGGTTTCTCCTAGATTTTTATTTATTTCTTTCAATTTTTGTGTTGTGAGGTGGCTAATATCTCGTGTCTTAAAAAATGTGAGAAATTTTTTCTTTATTTCTGACTTTAACCATCGTTGATTATCTGTGTAGTTCATAAAATGGGTAAGGGATCAAGCTCGAAGCACAACACCAAATTGTGCCTCGTCTCCTTCGTATATTGGGATGTGGTTGAACCACATTTTTTGTTTCTTAGATTTTCTTCTGGTTGGGATTATTGTGAGGATTTATGTCGAAGTTGACTAGGAATTTGAGTTGTTTTCTTGAGTCAAAGTCAGAATATTCGACTCAATCAGTATAATATGTTGTCGGTATTCTGGAGGGATATATTCGATTGCTAATTGTTAGAATATGATGGATGTGCTCATTTTACCATAGACAATATCATTATTGTCACCCAACCATAGGCCGAAGCCACCCTCCGAGCACCTTAACCTTGAAAGAGAATCACTTCGGAAGCAAACCCTAGGTTGGATAGCCAAACAAAGGGTAGTGCACCTTTCTCCAAGTATAGTGTAGCAAACAAGAGCTGATCAGATAGTCCAACCTATAACCAAGAGATAGTCCAAGACAAAACGTAGTCTGCTAGCTGCAGCAACTGGAACAACAGCTTCTCCTCCAAACTTGTACACAAACTAGCTCACTGCAGTGCACACAAGTGAGTGTTGCAGTTCTAAGAATGCCTACTAGAATGAATAATGGCCTCCTATATTTATACTAATTTTGGCTAACTTCTTGGGCCGACTTCTCATTTCGTGTGCCTATTTACTTAGTATATAATATTTCTTCTGGTTGACTTCTTCTCTTGGAGGCTAATAACCTAATACAAATTATCCTCTTGAGCCAACTTGTCTTCTAGGGTTATTAGCCAACTCATTAAGGTTTCTTCTTCCTTCCCAGAAAATTCTATTCTCGTTAGGTTTACACGTGGAGGTAAATACCTCCTGCAGCTACCATAATATCAACACTCCCTCCTAGCTAGGGAGGCATTATAGGTAATGGTCTAGAGAACAAACATACCATTCACCCGATAGCATCAACATAGTTTTATAGATTATCTCATGACTAGATCATGAGTACCATCATCACCATCAATGTCATCATCTGCATCATCTCTAGAAACCATACTCCATCTGAGTAATTAGACATGATGTTGGATAAGTCACTCACTCCACAGAGTAACACAAGAGCCATTCTTCTAAACTGAACATATGTCCTAGAATAATAAATGTCCTGAACCATTTTCTGTCAAGGAAATATCTGTCCATTGATCATCCATATAGTTGATAATCATTTCCAACAATCTTGATAGTCTTCAAGGCAATCAGAACAATATCATTCAATAGAACACAACTGTGTCTATCCATAGTAGTACACAACTACAATCCAGTGGTACACTACCACACCAAGTAGCACACAGGTACTTGATCAATGATGTATAGTCACAAAAAGTGGAACACATCCATCACAGTAGTATACAGCTATTGTCTAGAGACATAAAGTCTTCATAACAATCATCTGATATCAACCTGCACAGAAACAATGTTATGATATAAATTGAATCATCTGGGCCATTCTTCCACTCACATCTGTGAGATATGGAAGAGCATCTACCCTCAGAAGGTCAAACATCAATGATGAGTTATCTAGACTATTCTTCTCAAGCAAGGAAGAATAACTATCCTAATTTTTTAGCCTGGACCATTCCTCACCTTGGGCCATTCCTCCGACACTAAACAAAGTGTAACCTGGAGAGAATGAGTCTACCCTAAGGAATGCCTATCCTGATTGTTGAACCTGGACCATTAACCTATCTGGGCCATACATCATCTGGGCCATTCTTCCACTCACATCTGTGAGATCTGGAAGAGCATCTTCCCTCAGAAGGTCAAACATCAATGATGAGTTATCTAGACTATTCTTCTCAAGCAAGGAAGAATAACTATCCTAATTTTTTAGCCTGGACCATTCCTCACCTTGGGCCATTCCTCCGACACTAAACAAAGTGAAACCTGGAGAGAATGAATCTGCCCTAAGGAATGACTGTCCTGCACCAACCTCCAAAACAGACCATTCTTTGAAACTACTCACAACTGTGAGCTTCGAAATAATGACTGTCTAGCGAGGTGGACCAGTCTTCTTGATTAACCATCAAGAAGAGAGACTATCCTAGACCATTCCTCATGTTAACCAGAATGGGAAATCGCTATCTATGGTACATCATAAATCCATCGAACCATTTTCATTACAAAAATGACTGTTTGATATGGACCATTTTCCGAACTGGAAAATGCCTGTCCATCCAAAATCTCATACCACTTTCCGAACTGGAAAGGAACTTCTCATCTTGGACCATTTTTTGAACTGAAAAATGATTGTCCATAAATAAATAACACATCAGTGCTCCCTCCCAACCTGGGAGTCATCTCTTCCTTTTTCAATAGGGAATTCATCTCCACGAGCTCCAGCTTGAGTACACAAACTGTTTCATCTTGGACAGAGGATTTACCAAATTGTTTGCTTATCTACTCATCTATGGATATATATTGGAGAACCACTTCTCTTTTTTGGACTTCATCATGGAGAATGTAATGCTTGATCTCAAAGTAATTTGGTCTTTCTGGAACACTGGTTTTCTCTGAAGGCTTCATATAGCTCTGATCAATACAATGTGTCATTATTGGATTCATCTATTGTTCCCCATTATCTCATAACATTGTGGCAAGGCTCAAACTGGAACATATCCATATGGAACTTCTTCTGTCATCATGAGATCTTTGTCGTGGATTGGAAATCCATCATCCTGATATTTTGAGTAATCATTTTGATACAATATCTCTGTTATAGAAAGTCTTCACCATGCTTTTGTTGTGCATTGGAGGTTCTCCACCAATTTGTCTTCTTCCACTGCATACAAGGGTATCTTTCTAGTATACCTCAAAGCATTGAGGTTTATCTACATACGCCTTTTGTTCAATTATTCTGGAGAATAGTCTTTGCATTCATTTGATGTCAATTCCAACCTATGGATATTGTGGATGATATAATGGATCATGTAGAGATATATCTAGTTTACTGGAACAAGTAATCATCATAGTCTTCTCCCTCCATCTGGGATAACCTCTAGTTCAGGATCTCACAATGCTTACATTCATAAGTCTTTCATACACTGTTATTCATCACAACTTTTAGTACCTCTACTTGATTGCTTTTAGTGAGTTCATATCAGGCTAGTAATCTTGTGATTCTTGATACAATGATTGGTTGTTCTGGATTTTCTTTCTTTCTTGGAATCTTCATGTTATTCCTCATGTTTGTATTTAGATCTTGGGTCCATGGATTTTTCTATAGATTCCATGCTCTGAATATTCCGTATCCTTTCTTTCATAGTAGGATAATGGATGTGGATGGATAACTAGGGATGCTTTAAGGCTTCTTTTCAAAGAAGATTTCTTCTAAGGTCAAACTGAACACAGACTACTTTTCATGGTTGCTACAATGGATATATACTTTATCACCTTTAATGGATCATAGGATTATCTCCCTCATAATCCTTGCTTCATGTATGAATGCGTTCTCTTCTATTGGTAATATACAATCGAATCCCTCCATCTAGGAGAGTCCACGCTTCCGTCTACATCCTTATTACCTTCTGCAAAGTGTTACACATATTTTTCCAATTTCCTCTTGATGGCTGACTTATTTCTTTCTTTATTTCTTCTAGGTATCTTTCTAATTTAGGCTTATCTTGCAGCTTGTATTATAGTCATAGTGATAGCAGTCCTTATCTTGTTGTTCTTCCATAAGCATAGTTTCTCTTTGAACATATTATCTTCTAAAAAATAGATATGCAAGATATATATCGAAAACATGGTATGTACAAGAACTATGAAGAGTATTGTTACCTTGTATTAGAAGAAGAAGTATGTTTTGTCCTGCTTGGTTTTCTTTGAGGGTTCCCTTTCTTCAAAAAACTGATGCTTCATGTGTTTCCTTCCTTTTCTTTAACTCAATAAAATGATTCTTGTAGTGACCATACTTTTGACAATTGAAGCATTGTATACTTGACATATCTTTCTCTTGATTTTTTTTCGTCCTGGAGCCAAACTTCTTTTTGTTCCTGAAATCCTTGAACCTTGTTGTGAAGGCTTGATCATCGTACTTATTTCTGTGTTTCTCTTTTTCACTGATCCTTGATACTTCTTGAGCACAATAAATCCAAAGTTATTCAAATGTAGAATACTCCTTCCTTGTGTTCGTGCAAATGCATCCCACGTCTTGGGAATACCATTAAGTACTATGTTTACCAATTCCTTCTCTAAAATGATCTCTTCAATAGCTTGTAGTTGATCTCTTAACTGAGATATTTTCACAAAGTATGATGTTATGTTGTCATCATCATTCATCTTCATGTCCCAAAGCTCATTTTTTAGACTCATTACTTGTCCAATGTTTCTGACTGAGAAGAGGTTTGTTAGCGCATTCTACATCTTCTTTGATGAGTCAAGATGGGAGATGTAGGGTATCAAGTGGTCTTTTATAGAGTCCAATATGATACTCATGGAATTGATATCACCATATTTGAACTTCTCCATAACTGCAACATTTTGTGGTTCCTTCTCTTTTCCTTATTCAAACTCTGGTTTCATGATCTTTCCTTTCATGATATCCAACACTTTATTCTTGGCAAGGATGAGATCAATCCTTGTCTTCCACACTCTGAAGTTAGAAGCTCCATCTAACTTGTTTTCTGACTTCATAGAGTAAGTCATGGCTTCTTTGACTTGGTCAACTCTAGATTTGACCAAAAACTCAAACTTGACGTCTTGGCTTGTTGAGAGTACCAAGAGATGCACTAGGCTAGGGCGCACTGGTCTATCTAAAAATTAGGTCAATACCTTCACTTAAGGTGCCTCAATGAGAGGGTTATGGCTTCTGCAACTGCACCTACTACTAACCCTAGCGATAGTTCTTTGGTGACTACTCCTGCTATAAACCCTAGTAACAATTCTTCAATGAGCTTAATATCATTATGGATATGATCCCTTCCAGTGGTTAGACTGAATGAAGGAGGTGTGGGCCAATAACCTGTTAGAATATGATGTATGTTCTCATTTTACCATAGACATTATCACTATTGTCACCCAACCATAGGCCGAAGCCACCCTCCGAGCACCTTAACCTTGACAGAGAATCACTTTGAAAGCAAATCCTAGGCTAGATATCCAAACAAAGGGTAGTGCACCTTTCTCCAAGGATAGTGCACCAAACAAGAGTTGATCAGATAGTCCAAACCATAACCAAGAGATAGTCCAATACAAAGCATAATTTGTTAGCTGCAGTAGCTGCAATGACAACTTCTCCTCCAAACTTGTGCACAAACTGGCTAAATGCAGTGCGCACAAGTTAGCACTACAGTTTTGAGAATGCCTGCTAGAATGAAGACTGGCCTCCTGTATTTATACTAATTATGGCTAACTTCCTAGGTCAACTTCTCATTTTGGATGCCTATTTACTTAGTATATAATATTTCTTCTGGCCGACTTCTTCTCTTGGAGGCTAATAACTTAATACAAATTATCCTCTTGAGTCAACTTGTCTTCTAGGGTTATTAGCCAACTCATTAAGGTTTCTTCTTGCTTCCCAGAATATTCTATTCTCATTAGGTTTACACGTGGAGGTAAATACCTCCCGCAACTACCATAATATCAACACTAAATTCTCTTGTTATTTTCTTAAATTTGGGGCATCTATCTGACAAGCTTTATCTATATATTTGATTAATCATCCTCTAAAGGTATGTGTCAATTCGTTTTTGCTGAATTTTGAATTTGAATCTTCTAATAATAAATTCCGTAGGGGGGCAGAGTGTGTGAGGTCTCTTACGTGAAGTACTATATATTTTGGTCAATTTTGTTGTGCTTTAATAAGCATTGAATCTCTTATCTGACCAACATTGTTAGTTCTACACCACACCCTCAGTGATTGTGTATCCACGTGAATTATTTATTGGAGGAACTCTGCAATACGCGTTCTAGAACTTCTTGCAGGAAAAAGTCAAACCATGGGTCCCAAATCATCGATCTCCATATCGAATTGGTAATCTTTTTGTTAGGTGCCACCAACTACCATGCTCAATTGCAAGCTTCTCCTTCTCTCAAGAACCGTCGGGGCACTCTCAAGGGATTCTCCAATGATCTTTCATTCCTAGATAGGGTTTCTATGATATTTTAAGGGATCTCTCTTGCTTCATGTCAGTGTTTCATGGAAACCTGCACAGGAGATCTAGCTAAAGCAAGTACAAAAATGCTTATCAAGAAAGGAAGAGAGATTCAATATGGAAGAATGAGAAAATATATTCACACTACTCCAATGAGTTGACGATTGATACATAGATCATGATCAATGTGACACAATGAATGAGTGGAATACACTCATATATATAGGGAAAAACATTCCATAATTAAGAAAAGCAATCAAGAAGTTAGATTTCCTTAGGAATGCATGCATGCATAATAGTGATGGTAAAAATAGAACTAGTCAGTTAACTCCCACTAAACTAGTGTGTCGAAAATAGAAATTTCTCCAACACCCCCCCTGAACATCACTTTGGAGTAAAAAATGAGTCCCGACTACTAGGCCATTTTAGGTACTCATGTACAATGCAACTAATGAACACTGAATAAAAGTGAGGAAAGAGGGAAAACCACGTGGGAACAAAACCCCCTCAAAAGATAATGTATCAAAAGAAGAAAATAACAACTGCTAGACAAATGTGTTCTTCACTACAAGATGATCCCACAAAGTATGAAACTTCTTCTCACTAAAAGTCTTCGTGAAGATGTAGAAATCCTTATGGATCTAATGAAGTCCTTTGGCAATCTGTCGGGCCTTGTACCTCTTGATCTTGTGGACCCATCTACACCTAAAAATATTCCTTTCTGCTGGATGTGGAACCGAATTCCAAGTCCGGTTCTATAGGAGTTAGTCATACTCCTTCTGCATGGCTTCCAGCCATAATAGATTTCCCCCAACCCTATTGTATTTTTGTGGATCAGTAGATTGAACCATATAGCAATGCATGGGCATCACAGGTTCTAAATTTGAAAGTACATGAGAAGGCTTCTCATTTTGAGATCATGTCATCCTCGAATCCAGTGGATTCCCTGCAAGGTTGCTTGTTGTCTGAAGTATGGTCTGTGCCTTCTTGGGCATCTGTTGAAGCTTCAACACTGGCTTCTTATCTAGTTGTACTACCTGCTTATTTCCATGTATAGAATCTAAGTGTATGGAATCATCTCTGATGTCTGAAACTGATAGAAGAACAAGAGTATATGCATGTTGCACTGGAGGTGTATGCAAAGTACACTCCTTATGTGTAAGTAGAATACATGAGTCATCGTCAAAAAACTTAGTAAATTTATACAACCTTGACTTGTGATCCACCTCACTAATTGAAATAATGGAATTGTCATGCATGTCAATTACTGAAACTGAATCTTATGTAAATTCAACCTTTTTACCTTTCTGAGTGATCTGATAAACTGAGAGAAGATTCATAGAAATATTTGGAACATATAAAACATTCTCAAAACTGTCATTGTGGAGTTCCACTCTCCCTTCTCCTGCTACTACTACTGGAGTGTCATCCCCCATGAGAATAGGGGGCCTTGAGCATGGACTCAAGGAAGATAAAACTTCCTCTTTTGTTGCCATATGATGGGATGCAACAGAATCTATAACCCATGAATCAGATGCGGAATTAATTGCAACCAGAGCATGATGATTACCTTTCTTAGGAGTGGGATCTTCTTCCTTCTGCTTCTTGACTCCCTCTGGAATGAGTTTTCCAAGGTTTTTCTGTCGAGGTTCTTGTGCCATAAGATCAATTTGTTTCTTCATGCATGTGGATTCTTCATGATTTGGTTTATTGCAGTAAGTGCATTACTTTCCCTTCTTCTTCTTCTTCTTGGAATCTGAAGAGTCTTTGGAACCTGAAGAATCATTAAAGGGTTTGGAATATCCCTCCTTCTCATTTTGTTTGGATGACCCTTTTCCATCATGCATGGTGAGTGCATGTGCTTTGGGATCTTTCATGAGGCCCATCTGTATGAGTGTTGTTTTCTCTTATGTAAGAAACTCAATGAACTGAGCCAACGTAGGCATTTTCCAATTTGTTCTAAAAAGACATATGTCGGAATGGGAATTGGAGACATATACAACATATTCTGGTCCTAGCTTGGCCAAGATTGTTAAAATAAGTTGTTTCTATTGTGTATAATTATCAATACCACATTCACCCAAGCTCAATAGCAAATATTTAAATTTAGTAAAAAAATATTGTATATTATCAAAACTTTTAGGGTCTAAGGTATTCAACTCTACCTCAAGCATATGACCTCGCATCTCATCTTTCTTTCCAAAGAGTCTTTCCAAGGTGATCTAGATCTCATTTGGAGTCTTGCATGTGGAAACATGAAACCATAAATCAGTGGAGATTAACTCAAGACGTAGTCATGTGGCCTCATCCTTACGGTTCACCCATCTCATCTTCTCAATCATTGATGTAGGTTTTGTTTCTGTCACCATCATCAAATCATACAGTCCTTTTCTTTTGAGTTGGA
The DNA here is from genome assembly GCA_009831015.1 of Picea engelmannii. Lineage (NCBI taxonomy): Eukaryota > Viridiplantae > Streptophyta > Pinopsida > Pinales > Pinaceae > Picea > Picea engelmannii. The sequence continues at coordinate 481,709 of ML777558.1, read as the reverse complement.
ATGTCACCTTGGGCTTCCAATCAAAATAATTGTATGGTAAGGATTACCACCAAGTTTGATTGTATAATAGTTATCCTATCCAACTCTCCCACTATTTCTAAGAAAACTTAAAATTTTACTCTCAATCTCCAAGTGAAAAATTAAGAAATCATGGCAGAAATGGCACTTTAAATGAAAATTCGTATCAGTTTCAAGAGATTATCTTCTGAATTACTTTCCGAGAAAACGGTGAAGAATATCGCCAAACAATTGAAAACCCACTTCCAAAATGGGTCGACTTACTTCCCTTGCGAGTTGTTTCCTCAAAAACTTAATATTTTGGGAGAAATCACTATATAAATGTACATCCATGGATTTGTATCAGTTTTAGAAGGCTATCTTGCAGCTTACTTTCTGAGCAAACGATGAACAATATCGCCAAACGGTTGAAACCCACTTTCAAAATGGGTCGATTTACTTTCTTCTTGAGTCGTTTCCTCAAAACCATAATATTTTGGGAGCAATCACTGTAGAAAGGTACAACCACATATTCATATCAGTTTTAGGAGGCTATCTTGTGGCTTACTTTCTTAACAAACAATGAAGAATCTCACCAAACGGTTGAAAAACCACTTCCAAAATGGGTCGATTTACTTTCAACATGGGCCGTTTCCTCCAAAACGTAATATTTTTGGAGGAATAACTACTAAAAGGTACGACCACAGATTCAACTCGTCAAAACTCTGATTTTCCTTATTTTTTGGCTTGTCTGGCTTGCTCCAAGCAACATGGCTATGATACCATGTCAGTGTTTCATGGAAACCTGCACAAGAGATATAGCTAAAAGAAGTACAAACAAATCTTATCAAGAAAGGAAGAGAGATTCAATATGGAAGAATGAGAAAATATATTCACACTACTTCAATGAGCTGATGATTGATACATAGATCATGATCAATATGATACAATGAATGAGTGGAATACACTCATATATAGGGAAAAACA
>ML777558.1:469392-480625 GCA_009831015.1 Picea engelmannii | reverse complement strand
TCTCCCTAGATCCACCTGGATCTAGAACAAAGCAGGACAGAATAATACTCTTTCCCTAGATTTATACTATTGAATGAACTAGGAGGCAAGGATCATGTACATACCTTATGAATGCTTCCTTGGGTCTCTGTTGTATCAATTTCGCTCCAATGCTCTTGCACCGTTAAGACCACAATAGCACAAACCAATCGAAGTGACGACAATTCAATATATTCAATAGCTAATCTATACATATGATCAAGGAGTTATGTGATAAAGTGACATCATCTTTATGGGAAAGGGACATATTACTGTATTAAATTGATAGAAAGTGAAACTTACAACCCGGGCCTTGATGTTGTAGATCTCCTTTTGATGGCTCCTAGCTCTGACACACACACTTGCTCATGCATGAAGAAGATCAACCACTTTTGATAACCTTGCTAGTGTCTCTAACTGTTGTAGCATCAGTCCTTCATACAATATTGCACTAATTCTCCAATAAATCTCCTACTAGCTTGTTTCTTAACCCTTTCCATGATCATTCCTCTCAATTTATAAGAGAGAATGGATTAGTTACTTGGATAGGAAATGATCCCAAGATATCAGGAAAGCTAGTACTTAGATAACCATTCGAATGCCAACTCATCCTTCTGGAAGATTCCCTTCTAGAAGGCTCGAGAACTTCATCTTTTTCTTCCTTTAGAAGATGTTTGCACCCTGATAGTTAGGTACAGTGCGAACCCCTCGCACCCCAGCTTAATGCAACCTGCGAGAATCAGGCATTCTCGCAGGAAAATATATAAGTAGCCTGCGAACCTCTTTTAAAAATATGATTTTTGGAAGCAGACAAAGGTAACTTTTCTCAGGAAAGTGTTCTTAGTGAAGAGCTTGATTTTCCATCATCATAACATCATCACGATGACCAAAATTGTGGATAACAAGCAGTTAGCTTTCCTTAGGAATGCATACATGCATAATAGTGATGGTAAAAATAGAAAGTCTAAATTAGAACTAGTCAGTTAACTCCCACTGAACTAGTGTGTCTAAAATAGAAATTTTTCCAACACTACACAACTCTTCTCGTCTCTTTTGTCTCTTGTCCCACTCTAGTTTCTATATGTCCGTAGAAGGTTTTTGGATCTATGTCTAACGTTCATATCTCTCACTTGAATCAGTTAACCTCCTCCCAACTTTTGAAATTTTTGACATGGGTGGGTTTTGAATTCAAATTCAACTTTATATCATCTCACAAATCATCCAACCCCTCGACGTTAGCTTGAATTACTCATGATTGACGGTGTTCATCATTTATTTTATGCTCATTTCTTCAAGAAGTATTCCCAAGATTCTCTGGTATCTTTGCAGTGAGATTACAAGAATCGTTCCCACTGGTATTGTCTCTCTTGCTATTTGGAGTTTGGAGGAGGGTTTTTCATAGGAGTTTGGTACTTAACGATGTCTCCTACTCCTTTATCTAAAAGAAATTTTTGAAGTAATGATGAAACAGTGCAAAGAAACCCATCATGAAGTTTTATATAGAATTTGTTCTCGATTGTTTGGATTGACTCTTTATCTTCTATTTCTTGTTCTTCAATATAGTCTTGCACAATCCTCTCGAATCACTCGTTCATGTTTTTTCTTCCTCTATTTATTATTTTGTGCATCAATTGCTCATTCAGAGTTAGTATGTGCATTATACTAACTAAGATATCCATACATTACCTCTATAATAGCTTCCAGAAATAGTTCATGTGTCTCCGAGAAGAACTGAATACGGGCTTCTACCAAGGTCATTTGATTTCATCTTGCATAGTTTTTAATATAGTTGGTAATTTTACGCTTCCACCATTCGCATATGTCTTCCAGGGTTAACATCTTTGTGCCTTTGTTGTGCATGCCTGAGTTCAGAACTATCGACAATGGAGCCAATGTTGTAGTCTGAGAGAAAATATGAGATAGTTACTGGTAGATCCTTACATAGAGAAAGACGTACTAGAACATCATATAGAAGAGCACATAGTCATATATACAGACATACACAAGAGGCGAGAGAACCATCAAATATTTTTATTATATTCACAACAATCTCTTACAATCCACTACATAGCCATGCATATATATGTATGATATTATATTACAAGTTGGTTACATTTTGTAATTGTCTAGTCAGTTGACTCTAACTTCCTATCAGACCAAATCTCCTAACAGACTACTACAGTCGACTTGACTAGTCGACTAGCGAGTCTAGTCGGTGAGGCTGACTAGCCCCTAGAACAAGTACCCACTTTGCATACTTTTAACATACTCATAGTGAGATAAATTGAAAATGCATTCAAAACATGTTTTTTCACATCCAATGAGTGCCTACCCTTGAAATGTGAGTAAAACTATAAGGAGATAAATAAAAAATACAATAAAAAACAGTTTTATTTCTTTCCCTTTGAAAATTCATAACTTATATTTTATTATTTTCCTTAGGAATCCCATTTTAGACCTAAAACTTTCTTTAATACAAGTGCATAGTTCCCTTGGGTGTCTATCGTGCTTCACCATGAGATAAACAAGATCCCTCAACCATGGGCCATGAATATTTAATCCATTTAGGGTCTAGGCTATTCCTCTCTATTTACTTGACTTCTTCTTACTAAAAAATACCTTTTGCACAATGTTTCACTGTAATACCCCCATTATTGACCCCGAAATATGAATGTTAATATAATGAATACATGGTTGTAAACAAACACCATATGTTAAATGTACATGTACATTTGATTATCACATGAAATCCCTAGCTGCTACAAACAAACAAGGACTAAAAGAGATGGGTACCTATGGGGACCTATGATTCCACTAGTGGGGGAAGTGAAATGGGATAAGGAGTGAGGAACTTAGTGAATTATTTGACCTAAGTCCTTAGACATTGATTATAAAGCTTAGCTAGTGATATATCCTAAAGTATTTAAAGCTTTGATTATCGGTCTTTGATTATGAAAATTAGTTTTACGTTATCCTAAGCATGGGATTAGTGGGGAAACATTGTTTTCTCATGAAAACTACATGGTGAGTGATTGACATGTAAATATAATGTTCATAATTTAGGCATGTAAGGATTATTATTGTGATGATACAAATTATGGTATGGGTTGAATGGATGGGGAAAATATTACATCTATTACTTTTTAGTGTACCTTCATGTAGGCTTAGGTTATTGTTCAATGTATTTATTATAATGATTAGTGTGTTACTATGAGAGGAAAATTTTCCTACAACTAAGAATCTTGGAGTCTTGGCAAATAGATTCCCTAGCCAACCTATGTTGGAGCACTAGGAGGGAATTGGAATATGCCAAGGGACTATTTAGCAGAGAAGGGGATCACAATCTTGGTGTTGTGTAGACTAAGGGGGGGGAGTGTTGATTGAATGGGATAGTTGTAGAGGGATTTATTGCCTATGATATTGTTCTGTGTCATGGGTTGATTAAGAAGAATTAAATCCAAACCTTATAACCTCAGCCTTGTGGTTTCATACCCTCAACTCGGTGGTGGCATCTACCATATAAACATTTAAGTGTGACATAGTTTCTAAGGTTGGGAGAAACATCCTTTTTTTGTAGCTAGTTGGAGGATTATTTTCTGAAAAAATATAAGTAATCTAACTTTTCCATGAATTGCCATGTTTTTATATTTATGTTTTACATTTTATTATTTTCTAGTTTGTTCAGTTTTAAGTGTATGGATTTAATCTACATAACTATGAATGGAAGCATTGTAGGATTACATCCATGTCTTAATATTGAATTTGAATATTAAGGTTGTTGTATCTTTACTTGCACTATGGAATTCTATAGCCAATGAGAGAATTTCATTTTGGTATTAGAGAGAAAATTTTGTGTGTTTTTGAGATACCCTATAACCTCAACAATGTACAAACGTTTTTGGGTAGAGTGTTCTCTTCACTATTTTTGTAGCTCTTAAGTTTTAAACACCATCCTTTTCCTTTCCTTAGCTCAAATGGCCATTCACATTATTCTCCAAATTTGTTTCTACTACCTTGAGAAAGTGAGAAAGATGAAAAACATGCTTCCTCTAAGAATGCTAAGAGATTCCCATTTATTTTCTAGCTAGCAAAACCAACTATGCTTCCATATTTTGGGTAATGAAAGGAATAAATGTAATTCTATAATTTAGTGGGCATGTGGAGATGGTTGTCAGCTACTTTTGTAAAAATATCACTACCAACATAAACCATATAGTCAAGTTATAACAAAATTACATTTACATCCATTTCACATTTTTGAAGGGTAAATGGATGAATACGAGGTTGGTATTTGGTGGACACATGTGGACATGTGTCATATAAATCCAATCCAAATTTTGTCTTCATCTGATTTCATATAACCCCATTATGCTAAAAGTATGAAACCAATTTTTAACTTGTCTGCTTCTATAATGACTATGGTGCTTCTACAATGACTAGGGCGTTTTTACAACAATTGTGTTTTGGAGATTTTATGCATTGTATTACAAAATATGCAATATCTTATAGCATCTTGCATTCAGGATAGTTGCAACAACAACATTACATTCTACAACATGCCTTCATTAGGTAGCATCTTCCCATGCAATTTTAGTGACTTTTGTGTTTCTAACTCAACCCAAGGTTAGGTATGAAACTAGATCCAAGAACCAAATCCATTTTAGTGCGATCACCACGGGGAAAATTGATAGGCAAGTAAGAGGTGAAAATGCAGGGGCAACTAGCATGCTCCTTCAAAACATAGTGACAAGTTTTTTACTCTAGCATTGGCCATCTCTAAGGCTTAAAATAATTCCAAACAATCCAATGATACTTGGGATTAGTATGTGGTTGACACTTATCCTTCGATCTTTGGTTGGGAAATAGTCTAGAGTGATCTCAATGAACCACTGCAATTTGCTAGTTTGGTTCATACAATTTAATTGGAGTACAATTCTTTGTTCTTTCTTTATCTAAACTTATGTTTACTTTCGACGTGTACAATTTTACAATTATATCTAAAAATATTTTTACACAAACCAATTATATTTTTATGTTTTACTTAAAATGTATTAATAATTATGGAGATAACATACATAATCTTTTTATGTTTTACTTAAAATGTATTAATATTTATGGAGATAACATACATAACTCGTTTTTTTTTTCTATAAAATTTAGCAGTAGTATAAGCAATCTATGAAATGACAATTTTCCTATTACTTAAAATCACAAAAACATAAACTCACATTTTTAGTTTAAAATATAACGAAAATAAATTTGAATGGATGGAATCATTGCATCGAGAGGTGCTCTACAACCTAGTATGGGGGAGGTGTTCATATAACCTAACACGTTAAATTAATAAATAAATAAAATTTATGTGGCTCTATTATATGTGTGTGTGTGTGTGTGTGAGGGAGATGTTCATGTAACATACCACATTAAAATAATAATAAAGCATCAAAATTCTATTAAAAGATAAAATAATTAATAATAAAAAATAAATTAAATAATAAAAATTTATGTCGTCTCCACAATATATATATATATATATATATATATATATATATATATATATATATATATATATATAGAATGAATAACAATTAACTTTGATTCATTTAACTTTGAAATTATTAAGCTTTGAGAGAAATCAAATCTCTTAAGATGCAAATCATTTTTAAAGTATAAAATATAAGAAAAGGTTAAAAGTTTCCGCATTGAAAAATTTGATCTATCAACACTTAATAAATCCAAGGTTTGAACATTACATATTTTGAAATATTTATAACTCCTAATTCTATTTTTGCATCCATATAAAAAAAATTATAGTATCAATAAAAATTACTTAAACAGTTTCCAATAATAGAGAACATGGAAAAATCTAAATCATGACACGTTTTGCTTCCTTTCTTTTTAATTAAAAAATCTCAAAAAAGTGCATCGGCATGCCATCGTATTATAACATTCAAGGATGTTGGAACACACTAGAAAATCTTTTTAAAAGGAGGTAAAGTAAGTTTTTGAAAGGGCAATATATTAATTTTAATGGTACACGTAACGATGTTGAAAAAAACGGTTTGGAAAGCTCATTTCATAAAGTGGTATCTTTTAAATAAAATAATAATAAGAGCAAAGTGGGTGAGAAAGTCAATGATAAAGTGAAATATTTTTAAAATATGTGAAGATTTTTTATAGGTTTTTGTTTGTATATCACCGTTAAATTTAGTTTAGTTTAAATGCAAAGGTTTTTCTTGAGATTCGATTTTAAGTGAGTGCTGTCACATTTCAACCATTAACCATAGTTTAATGGACAACGTTTTTTTAATTAAAATTAAAATATTATAACCATTTATCAAAATATTTATGATGGAAACTATCAATGTGACAAATATGTGATGGATTGAAAAAAAATACATTATATAAAGATCGTGGAGGTTTGAGATTAAATGTAAAGGTTTTGTGGATCGAATCTTGTAAAGAAAAGATAATAATGTTCGAACCAACAAAATCAATTTACAGATTTTGTGAAAGGGACATAGCACCCACCATTCCTGAATTGAAGGGTGACTTTCAATGTAATAGTTGTGAAATCAGTTTTATTTATTAAAGGTGTTGTTTAAATGTTTAGATATTTTTTATCAGAATTTGATGATATAAATTTGAGTGGAATTATAATTTTTGTTGTTTAAATTGCATTTTTTATTACATAAATATATTTAACATCTTGGAAAACTCTTGAAGCACTCATATTATATAGACTTAACCATTAAAAGTTACAGATCCAATAATTTCTTACCGAGTTTTAAGCAAAATTAACCAAATAATATCCCAAAAAAAAACTAAAACACATAACATTTAGACTACAACTAATATATAAAAAAAAATAGATTATTTCATTATGTAATTGTAAGTTTGCACTTAAATGTTCCTTTTTCTTTTAGAATTCTGCATATTTGTTATTTGTTTTCTTTTCTATGATTCTATGTTTGTTTTTTTCTTTTGTACTTTGCTTGGTTTTTGTCTTATTTTCTTTTATCCACCCAACTATTCTACGATCAATTCCTCTATCTAATTATTTAAGCTTTGAGAATTACAAACATTGTATTATGTTTTTCTTATTTATTTCTTAAACAATTAATTTTCGATTTGAATTTGTATAGTTACTCAATTTTTAAAAACTTAATGTTATGATTTTGTGTTTTGCTTGGTTTTTGTCTTATTTTCTTTTATCCGCCCAACTATTCTATGATCAATTCTTATATCTAATTATTTAAGCTTTGAGAATTACAAACATTGTATTAAGTTTTTCTTATTTATTTTTTAAACAATTAATTTTGGATTTGAATTTGTATAGTTACTTAATTTTTAAAAATTTAATGTTATGATTGTAATTAAGTGAGTTTCTCTATTTTGAAAAGGATGTTTATTATCATTTTAATTTTGCTCACTTATGTCATTTGAATAGTCACATCCAAAAACATCATCAGACCATGTATAATCCACATTATGCACACTATCACGTCATATAATTACATTTTCATATTTCATTGAGTTTGGTTAAACCTATAGTTTACCATTTTTAGAGTAATGTAATATATTATTTATCTTCTACAAAAATCACATAATAAATCCATTGAGAACCATGCGACTCTTTTTAATCCAAAATAGTGGTTAGATGTTGGTTATAGTTTACTTGTGCTACCCTTCTTGGGTTGACCCAGGCTCAGATCTACTTGGTTTCCAACAAAACCTCCCTAAAACTATCAACCTTCTTGGTAAGCCAGAATGCAACATAGCGCACAAGATGCACTATGCAGTCTCACCCGAGATAGTTCTTATGGGTGGCTGCAATGCTCAGGTGCTTGCAGCCTGGGAAAGGAGTGGGGATCTACGACTAAACTTTGTAGTCTTCGTTTATGTAATATAACATTCATTTTGTCTTGATTAATCTATCATTCTTACTCATGCATGTAAAATATCGGATCTAACTAATTCATTCATTCATTTTTCTAGCATCTAATCATCAACACCATAGGAAATCCATAGCATTCAATCACATAATGCAGGGTCTACCGTGGTTCACCCCTCCTGGGATACGTCCACAAAGATTTGGTTGTTCTACTCTTTTATTATTTTGGTTCAAAAACTACAACATCGCACGCATTACAACTCTCCATCAAAACATGTCGAGATCTTACAATGAGGTAGACTAGATCAGACCAGGCTCCTTAGCCTGTGATCCAACCCTCAATATCTACCTTAGGTCCTCTTCTTAGCTTAACAACTTACAAAAATAGATAAGAATAGCAGTATGATAACAATGACAAAACAACATGACATCCAACTTTGAACCTCAAAACCTCAACCTAGAGCTCCTAGGTACCTATTTATACATGTTCTTGGTTTACTAGCCATTACATATTCTAACCAAAACCCTAACCCTAGCATGGTTAGGTCTTCTTGCATGTGTGTCTCACATATTTTCCTCTTCTGCATGTGATTTTATCTTGCGCGTGTGGCTTTTCCTGCCAGTTGTCTTCTGCTTTATTCTCCAAAATTATCCTTTATTCCAAAATGGGCCTGTGCCCAATAGGCCCCCAACACTAATATGTGGCTCGTTCTAAGCCACCTAGGCACTGCGTGCTCCTTTGACAACCTCTACTAGACTATGGAACTTTTCTATCAGTTCATTCCCTTGTGTCTGGACCTGCGTGACCTTTTCTGTAAGTGCTTCTAATTTTTGCATTGTGACTTCCTCCTGAACCATGGTTGTGCACTCCACCTGTGTCTGTGTGATGTTCTTTTTCTCTTCCTCCAGCTACGCAATCATATTTTTTTCTTTCTCTTGGAGGGGTTCCATCTGAACTTGTCTCTTACTTTTGTGCACCTGCGTCGTCTTTAGTTCGTCCTAAAATCTCTTCATCTCCTGTGTTCCTTTTAAACCCTCAGTGATACCCATCATCTTATGCCTTTGCTTGAGGTCATGGATCTCGACACTTATCCTCTCTTCCTACTAGTCCCATTGTTGGACCTACTCATCTTCCTCATGCGCTATTGAAAGTTGTGTTGTTCTGTCAAACAATTATGCTATTGTGTTCACTTGTTTCTCCAACTCTAATAGTTGGAGTGCATATTTTTCTTTCCTCTACTCCTTAACCTCTAGTGGAGTCATCAGAGTCATCCTTTCCTTGAGTTCCTCAATCTGTTGCTTGTATTGGTCGATGGTTTGGGAAATCTGATTGATTTTTTTCTCCGTAGTTGGACTCTCAGCATGCACGTTGTTTGGAAGGTGGTTGTATATTGTTTTCATCCCCTGTTCAATTTTATTCACGTGCTCTTTTTCTTCTTTGGTCTCAAACTTTACTTGTTCGACCACGAGCTCCAATTCTTCCTTGTCATTTTTTATTTCCTGCAATTATGTTGCATCTGTCCTTACGCATGACTGCACCTCTTGCATGACGCTGACTTGGAGTCTGTATAATTCCTTTGTTGGTATCTTGGCCAATACCATCTCGACCTGTGCTACATCTTCCAGTGGTGTCTATAGCATTTCACTAGTTACCTTGAATGTTGGAATCGCCTATGCAATTGTGTGAATCACATATTTGGTTTTTGGCATAGTCCTTGTCGACGTTGTTGTTTCTCCCTCAGGGGCAGATTTTGTTCCCTTTTTCGACCTCTGTGCGGACCTGATTTGCTCGAGGACCTATCTTATGCTAGCCAAGTCGTCTTGTATCTGCCCCCTTTGATGCTTTGCTTCTTCCATGTCTTCTACAACGTGGTCTTGCACCTTCTCAGACACAAGATCAATGTCATCCTCCATGATTGTATATTCGGGCAGCTCTTTGTGCACCTTCACCTTCTTGCACGTTCCTCTTGACTGCGAAATTGGTCGCTTCGGTGGCCCTGGTTCTTTGGGGGGTAGATGCTGAGGGGGGTCCCTGTATTCTTGTAGACCCTATTCCTTGCTCTTTTTTTGGTGAGGGAGAATCCTTCTTTCCTGCCTATGCATCCTTCTTTGTTGTTTGAACATCCTTCTTTCCTACGCCCCCCTTGTTTTTTTACGCTGACTTCTGTGTTTCTTTCGGCTTTTTTGGCATAGTTTTATCTCCTGCAAGTGTCTTTTCCTGCCCTTCATCCACCTCTGTTCCCTGAGATACTTCTTGATCTAAGACTGGGATCTTCCATTTGTCGGGGCAATTCCTAATGGCCATCTCTGCATCATCCTTCGTGATGCATTATCTCATTTGGATCCACTCCTTGCCTGGTTCCTTGTGCACTCAGATCCACATATTATGCCTAGACACCTTGAAGTTGGTGAATCCCTTGAACTGCATGACTACCTCCAGGGTTATTCACCAAGTGTTAGCAATACTCTCATGTATCGCGGTGAAGTATGTTAAGAACCCAATACTGAATACTGAATCACCACAACAAATATACAAGAACAATATGCAAAATCTTCTTTATTGCTATCAAACCCTTAGGGTAGGGCAACACTATACAATGGATCATATTATGGAAGGGATCCTCTTCTATTCACTTGCCTCTTTAAGGGGGCATCCTCCTATTGAGCTACCGCTCCAAATACAATACTTTTCTTCATATCTCATTACATTGCTTGAACCCCTTTATATAGTGCTACCATCATCTAAGAACATTCTAGAGGAGGAATCTTCTAGAAGTAGAACCTTCTAAGAAGTCCTCTTACATTTATTATATCTAATTACCCATTTATTATATCTANGCCTTATTTAATAATATAGTGGACGTAGTCCACCTTACATTGAATGACCTCCACTATTATCACTATGGGCCCTCTGCCCCCCCCCATGTTGAGAACCCAATACTGAATACTGAATCACCACAACAAATATACAAGAACAATATGCAAAATCTTCTTTATTGCTATCAAACCCTTAGGGTAGGGAAACACCATACAATGGATCCTATTATGGAAGGGATCCTCTCCTGTTCACTTGCCTCTTCGAGGGGGCATCCTCCTATTGAGCTACCTCTCCAAATACAATACTTTTCTTCATATCTCATTACATTGCTTGAACCCCTTTATATAGTGCTACCATCATCTAAGAACATTCTAGAGGAGGAATCTTCTAGAAGTAGAACCTTCTGAGAAGTCCTCTTACATTTATTATATCTAATTACCCATTTATTATATCTAACTACCATAGTGGGCCTTATTTAATAATATAGTGGACCTAGTCCACCT
>ML777558.1:449587-469342 GCA_009831015.1 Picea engelmannii | reverse complement strand
CGTTGTCCTCAACGCTTGATGTACAACCATATACCAGGGTCCCATGGATAATTGTGGATCATAATGTTGAAGAAGACTGAAGAACCAAGGTCCCATGTAGAAAGGAAATCCACCATGCTGAAGTAGTCCAACCACCATTGTAAGCCCGGGTCCCATGTCCAAGTGCTCATGTGAACTCCCCGTGGAATATTTTGGAATCCAATAACCAACTCCAAATGATGCTCCAAAGACTGACACCTATCATGTGGATCCAAATAAGAAGATCCATCCACATAGTGGAAAAGGGTCGTAGCAGAATGTGGAAGTAATAATACCACTGTAGAATATGCAGACTGAACGCTGGTAACTAGCTCCTGATATGGGACATTGATTTTCTCTACAGAAGGTGGAGTGGAGTCATCAAATAAAATATGGAAGTGTTTGTCATCCCAGAAATGACAACTATCCATATACCAATCATCACAATCATCCTCAAAATCATACCAAGCATATATTTCTTGATTATATTCATCCCTGAGGCCCTCCATAAGAAATATCTCCTGCATGTTATTCAATGAATCTTGAATACTACGAAAACTATCATTGAGGTCGTTTGTGAGGCTGTTTGTGAGGCTGTCTGTGAGGCCATGTGCAAATGCATCCAATGTGTGAAACAATTGGGCTTTGAATGATTCAATAATTTCTTTTAGGTTTTGAGAAGAAATAGTCATCTGAGCACCCTATGAACCCTTCGGTCCCGCAGTCGTCATGAAAAAAAAAACCCAAAAAATAGAACAATAAGTTACCACAAAAAATCGCGGTTTTTTCTGAAAAAACCCTAAAAAACTGCTGAAGTTAAAATGCTCATAACTTCACTTCCCAGACTCCGTTTCAGCGGATTTTTTTTTTTGAAATTGGATGAAATTGTGAGAGGAACTCATATCTGTAATTTGTTTGAGAAAATTCGACCTCCAACTACTACAAAAATAAAAACAAATCGTACCGTCGTCCGCGGAAAAACCCTGAAAAATTGCAAATTTTAAAACTTCAATATCTTGACTTCCCGGACTCCGTTTCGGATGATTTGTTTTTTTAAATTGGGTGTTTTTCTGAGAGGAACTTAGATATACAACCCCTTTCTACAAATTTTTCATAGAAATATACTGAAAACTTCTGGAAATTTCGCGGCCTTCTTTTTTTTTCCGAAAAATAAAATAAAATCTGCAACAATAAAAAATATTTGCCCACAATCTCTGCCCAAGGAAAGTGATCTGATACCACTTGTTAAGAACCCAATACTAAATACTGAATCACCACAACAAATATACAAGAACAATATGCAAAATCTTCTTTATTTCTATCAAACCCTTAGGGTAGGGCAACACCATACAATAGATCCTATTATGGAAGGGATCCTCTCCTGTTCACTTGCCTCTTTGAGGGGGTATCCTCCTATTGAGCTACCACTCCAAATACAATACTTTTATTCATATCTCATTACATTGCTTGAACCCATTTATATAGTGCTACCATCATCTAAGAATATTCTAGAGGAGGAATCTTCTAGAAGTAGAACCTTCTAAGAAGTCCTCTTACATTTATTATATCTAATTACCCATTTATTATATCTAACTACCATAGTGGGCCTTATTTAATAATATAGTGGACCTAGTCCACCTTACATTGAATGACCTCCACTATTATCACTATGGGCCCTCTGGCCCCCCCCACTACCACTCTAGCTACCTTACAAAGTACCTAGAAAAGGTACCTGTGTTCATTATTTTTTTCTTGGGGTTGGATTTTCTCCCCAGCGATGTGTATCGTGTTGCATGGAACTGACCTATCCTGCTATAGAAGTATGAATATGGGGGCTCCCTCCACCCCATCAACACAATCAACATGAGTATCCACAAGTAGTAGAACTTTGTGTCGAGGTCATGTGTGTCTTTGCAATCCTCCATGAATAAGTTTAACAGCTAGGGGGGCCAACTGAGTGATGTGCCATTTTCACACTGTGTTGCAACTACAATGATCCCGACAAGGACTTCTTTCTTGTGACACTTTCACGGTATTTTGTAGGCCATGATATTAGTGGCCATGCATGTTGTGGAGTCGCTAATTCTCTTGATGATTATACCACGCGACCCCCTCTCTATAGCATATGTTATTTTCATCTCTTCTGCCAATGCCTTCTCCTTGATTTTTTCATTTAGGTATGGCGCGAGGTTCTCACCCATTGATGGAAGTCCTGTGATCATTGTGATTAGCTCCACGTCTATGGATATGGTTTGCTCCATCTAGAGGAATCCTCCATGGAGGAATGCTATCAACTCCTTGATGCAGTTGTTCACCTCTTTCCTCGTTCCAAAGTGGGGAATATCCAATAGGTTGAGGATGCCAGTGTTTTCTAGGCTAGTTATCCATGGCTTCGGTTGTAGGATGGGATCACCAAAGGGTCCTATCCCTATTATGTCCAAATAAACTTATTGTGCAAATTTAGGGAATTTTCCCTTATTGGCCACATCATGGTCTGAGTACCTCAGTTTATCCTCGCAACCTAGCAGTGTTGGCATGGTTTGCACTCCTTATGAAATGCGTGAGAGCACGATTTTTGCATCTGTATGCCCGCATGGAGACCGCTCCATAGGTTATTTTCCCTTTCGCCTTGTTTTTTGGCTAGAGGACCCCACCTCCATCTATCTCATTTCGATATCAAAGTTTGGTTGCCCAGTGATATCCTCAACCAGACCCTCCCATTTTTGTGTGGTTGCACCTTTGGTGTTTGTGGGCACTTCCACCTCTTTTTGTGTAGTATCTTGGCCATTTACTTGCGGGACCCCTTCTGTCGCTGCAGTATCTAGTGGGTTTCCTATGTTGTGAACGGGATGTCCCTATGCATTGTTGGCCGGGTTGACTTCCATGGCCGACGTGATTTCCTCCTATATTTCCTCCACCACTGGTGTAGGGTCTATTGGTGATTCGACCGGTGATGGAATTGCGTCGACATCGACAAATTTCTCAGGTTTTCTGGTTTCCTTTTTGGGCTCGGTTACTTCTCGTGGTGCCATGCTACTCCATGTTTTCCTCCCTACTTGGATCAATGCACCCATATTTGGTGGTTCCATCGTGGGTAGTGGTTAGTTTTGGCTGAATGAATCTTCACTGGTTCACCCTGTGTTAATTTACTTCGACTTTGCATGCTCTATCTCTCTATAATTTCATGAATTCACTATGGGTCTTATGTTGTCGGCATTCCCCTTTTTATAGGCAAGTCATGAAGCTTCTCAAAGAAGCTTCCCCAACATTGATTAATGTAATGGCACTTTATTTGTACTTTTTCATTTAATTTCATAATTACTACCAGTTGGTGCCTTTATCGTAGCCTCCATTTTTCAAATTTCTGCCTTTTTCCCCATAATTGCTGTCGGTTGGTGCCTTTTCACCGTAACTGCCATTTTTCAAATTTTCGCATTTTTCTGACCGTTTGTCCTTTTTCTAATGTGTTGATATTTCCAAGTGCGTCGTATTTAATTTCATCGTAGCACATGGACTTTTTATTTTGTTCGCGCAAAGTCCATTTTTGTTGCACATTGTCTTTTGATGTCTGGCGCGGTAACCCTAATGTTGTTGCCCGATTTCTCCTTATGTTTGGTGCGGTAACCCCAATGTTGTTGCACACAGTCTTCTTATGTCTAACACGGTATTTTTTTTTTTCTATATACATATATCTTTACTGCATGGTAACTTCCTAAGTTCTAGGAGGTCGACTATCCCTATACAGTTTCATTCGAATCCCATTGATCATTCCTCTGAGTTCTGTACCTCCTAAATATTTCAGTTGTACAGCTCCCCCATCTGTGACAATCTTCACTTCATATGGTCCCAACCAATGCATTGAATTTTCCTAGGTGCTGAAGAAATTTACCTTCATACACCAAGACTAGGTCTCCCTCCTTGAAACTCTTCCTTTTAATATGTCTGTCATGCCAAGATTTGTCCCTTGCTTTCTGTACTTCTTGGTGAAATCCTGTTAGGATCTTATCCTCTTCCATCACCATCAACTGACTTATCCTTTCCTGTATTATGCCTCATTCTATCATGTTAGTGATTATTGCTATGCATAGACTAGGTACCAAAAATTCTAATGGCACGACTGCTTCTTGTCGATACACCAACCTGAATGGTGTCTTCCTGTCAACATTTTGCATGTAGTCTTGTATGCCCATAATATTGTTGTTATCTTCAAGTCCCAATAATCCAGATCTTTGTCATTTCATTCTCTAGGATCTTATTAAAGGATTCCATTGTTCCATTTTCTTGAGGATGATATGATGTACTCTTTTGATGATAGACTTCAAACTCCTCAGTCATAGACTTGATAGTACTATTGATGAATTGGGTGCCTTGGTCACTCATCAAAATTCTTGGGCATCCAAATCTAGTGATCACCTGCTCAAACAAAAAGTGTCTTGTTGTCTCTACACTACAATGTTTTACCGGTATTTCTTCTTCCCATATCGTTAAGTACTATGTCGCCATAATGATATACCTTTCTCTTGACCTCTTTGCTGGTGGATTAATTGGTCCCACAAATTCTATTTCCAATTTGTCGAATACTTGCAAGGTTACTTGTGGTCTTAAGGGCATCTCATCTCGTATATTAGGTTTTTCAACCCTCTGGCATACATCACATCTCTGGTAGAAGTCCTTTGTATCTCTGTGAATGTTCTTCCACCATAGTATTGCATGTAATACCTTCTACCTAGTATCTTTTCCTACATAATGTCCTCTAGCTATTCCCTCATGGGCCTCTGCTAAAATCCTAGGCATTTCATGTTCTAGTACACATATTCTCAAGATGTTATCTTCACCCATCTTGTATAAGTGTCTTGCAATCAATTGATAGTCTGCATATCTGACTACCATATTTTTCTTCTATGTAGTGTTGATTACTTGTGGTGTGGTCCCTGCACTCAATTATTGAATGATGTCAGCAAAATATTCATCAGCTACTTGGACTAGAAATAACTATGCATCAAGTAAGTTGTCCTCTAAATTCATAAGTTCTTTTCCATTGGTGATCCTTGAAAAGTGATCAAGTCCTGCATTCAACTTCTGTGGTTTGACTATCACTACAAATTCAAATTCATAAAACAACAGTAACCATCTACAAATTCTCCCCCCCAACAATGGCTTATTAACTAGGTATTTGATATCAAAATGGTCTGTGAAAATTTTAAAGTGTTTCCCAAGAAGATAATTTTTGAACTTCTGCAGTGCATATACCATTGCTAATCCTTCTCTTTATGTAGTATTGTAGTTCTTCTCTGACTCTGACAATTTTCTTCTTGCAAATTCTATAGGATGGTCTAACTATTTAGCTCCTGGTTGTGCCAAAATATCTCCAAGTGCTATCGTTGATGCATCTACATGCACATGAAATGTCTTTTCCCAATTTGTGAATACTAGTATTGGTGTTGTTACCATTTTCTCTTTTAGAGTGTCCAATCCTCATTGATAGTCCTCATTTCACTAGTATTTACTATCCTTCATCAATAGTTTCTCCATCATCGCGGTGATCTGTGCATACCCTTTTATGAATTACCTATAGTAGTATGTGTGTCCCAGTGTTTCTCTCAAATGACGTACTAATTTTGGTGGTGGTAAATTGACAAACACTGCAATCTTGGTAGGATCTTCTAGGAAACCTTGTTTGCACACTATATTTCCCAATAGTATCCCAAAAGGTGTCCCAAAGATGCACTTATTGATATTTAATTATATCTGACATTGCCAACATCTTTCCAACATCATCCTTAAGACCTCTACATGATCTTTCAATAGACTGTAGATTGTCCAATCCTCCAAATATACTACTAAAAACTGATGGATGAATTTTGTGAATGAAGCTATGACTATTCTTGAGAATATTGTTGGTGCATTCTTCATTCCAAAATTCATGACTCTGTACTGGTAGGATCCCCATTCTGTGGAAAAGTAGTCTTGTACCTATATTCTGGGGATATCTTGATCTAATGGTAGCCTGAGAATCCATCTGTGAATGAGTATGCTTCCCAGCCTCCTACATTCTCTAATACCTCATCTGTGAAAGGGGTAGGAAAAGGGTCATGTAAGAAAGAATCATTCAATTTCCTAATATCTACACAGATCCTTATCCCTCCCTACTTCTTCTCCTAAACTACCATAGGTCTTACCCATTTATATTCCTCCATTGGTTATATGATTCTAGCCTCCAACACTCTATCAATTTCTACTTTTAATTTTTTCTTATATATTGGGTTTAGTCGATATGGTCGTTGTCTAACTAATCTAGCCTCAACGTTGAGAGGTATCTTCATCTCTCCTATATCTCCTGTTATTCCTTTCATCTTTGTAAAGGTTGTTGGGAACATGTCATTGTACTCATGCAACAACTCTGTTATTCTTTCTATTGCTTGTTTGTCCCAGTAATCCCCATTTGTGGATTATCATTTGTCCCAATATTTACTTTATTCACGTTGATTAGCACAGTAAATAATTATGTTTTGAGAGATGGGCCTTCCACCTCCCATTCTCCTTCAATTTATTTAATTTGAATGTTGTGGGGGTCATTTTCATCTGGTGCTTCTTCCTACAGATGGTATCATGACAGTGGTTCTTTCAATGTTTGTTTGTTCTACTATTGATACTTTGTTATAAGTTCAACCTCTAGTTGTTGAATGAATATTGCCCCTCTAATTCGTTTGAGAGTTGAATCCATGTTGGGGTTATCATGTTCAAATGAGAAAGTGATTATAAAATTATGTTGTAACACTATCCATTCTGCAGTGCCTCTGCACAATTTCTGGTCTACATACCAATTTGTTGGAATCCCTTCCAATGTCTCAATAAAGTGATGGGGCCATTCTTCTGGTGGTGTCATTCTCCATAGTGTTCTGCACTTCTTCAATTGTTCTGTTGGTTTCCCCTTTCCATCATATCTCTGCAGTCGGTTGCTTCTTTGTTCTATGCCAAATTTGATGTGTAGTAATCGCTTATATTGGTACCAGTCCTTGATTGTATCTTGGTGTGCACCCCACCATCTTGCAGGTGTTGCCTTGAGTGTTATATCTAGCTAAGAGCCTATGATTTTCTAACACTTCATCTTCGTATCTTGTTAGGAATTATTCTAACTCATTAACCCCATGAAACATGGGAGGTTCTCTTATCTTTGTCCCTACCCATCTTACTGCGCGGTCTATTCTTGCGCACCTTCTTGTGGAAACTTCATGTAATATCTGTTGTCAATTCTCCAACCCTGTATCTGAGTCTAACACAGATGACGTGATACTTCTCCAACTGAGTACCCCATCTGTAGTTGGATTCACATAATATTCTTCTCTCGTGATGGTTATGTATAGCTGGTTAATTTCCTCCAAGTCTAAACCAGTGGGTTCTACAAACCTTTATCCTTCTGATGGATCTAATCACACAATGACTCTATACTCTCCTGAATCGAATACCATCTTCCTCATATTCAAATTGATTATGGACTGATTATCAAATGCCCAATCCCAAGACAAGAAATTTCGGATAAGGTGTTGTGCCATCCACTATTTCTATCACTTCAAAATCGACTTTAGTGTGCACTCCATCCAAATCTATTGTCACACCCTTTAGCCTCCCAATTGGCAAAACCTTGTGTTGATTTTCTAGTTTCAGATGAACAAGTGAATATCCTAATGTGGGATCTCCCATACATTGTCATGCCTTCTTGGGTAGTACATTCACTTCGGAGCCTAAATCCAGTATGATATCCACCATGTTGAAATCTCCAATGTTGGTGTTTAGTCTGAATTCTTTGTTTGTCCTCCTCCTCGTATGAAAATGATTAACTGTTTTATGTTCTAGATTTCCCTCTACATCTATGCTACATATTTGTAACATAGTTTGTAACACTTTAACAGATGATGGATCATTTAGTAGTTTAAAACGGGATTGCAGACAATCCTTTATGGTACTTACTTATCTTATGGGATGTACTTCATTAGTGTGATCCAGTGATGAAGGCATCTCATACATTGGTGCATCATGAGTATGTTGCGCAGTTGATGTAGACGTAATTTCTGGCCTCAATAACTCTTGTTAGGCATGCTTGAATATCTCCTTTTCATTATGCACATCAAACTGCTTATGTGGTTCAGCATTCTTCTTCACCCATTGGTGTTTTTTTGGATCTTGTCTTATTGCGTCATATCCTATCTTAGCTCCTCCACGCATAACTATGTTGATATTTCTTCCATCATCCTTTGCTTCTACAAATATCCATTGAAAATTTTAAGTGTTCTGATTTCTCTTTTCCTGGATCTTCCCCAATAGTGTAGGAAAGTCTTTTGTATCATGGTCTAATGCATGACAATACATACATGTCGCAGGTGGGAGTGGACATTCTCTTGCATAGTTTCCTGGTTGTTGACAGTTATGGGTTACCACTGGTCCTTTGCCTCTTCCAAAGCATCCTCTACCTCGTCCTCCACCTCTATATCCAGCTCGATCTTCTTGTGATGTATTGTACTGTGGCACATGGTTATACTGCACGAGATTATACTGTGGTTGTGCGGTATTGTACTACTGTTGAACAATGTTATATTGTTGTGGAACTATGTTATATGGGGCTGGTACTTAGTTAAACTATGGTGAAAATTTCCCTGTCATCATCTCTTCTTATACCCTATAGGTGTCTAATGTTCTTTCCCTCATCAGCTCCATTGTCCTTCAATCTTTGTCATCATGGCCTACTGACTTGCAAAAGTTGCAATATGAACTCTTAGACACTATCTGGTATTTATTCATCATTGGACAGTGATATGGATCATGCCCCTATGTCTTACATATCTCACACCATAGTCCTCCTGATGGAAAATGGTTTGGCATTCTTGTTTCCATGTATTGCGCGAATTTTGGACATTCGTTCTTTTGGTGTCCTTCTGTCCTACATATGGTACACTAAACAACTTCTCTTTTTCCCTTACTCTTGTTTTGTTTTAATTGGAATGTTAGGTTCTTCAGGTCTTCCTTGAGCTTCCCTATTTCTAGATTTGTCTTCTGATATTGGTTCTCTTCTAGTTGCAAGGTTTCTTGCAAATCCTCTTCCTAGGTCTGAGAATTTTGTTGTCTCAAAGGGTATTTCAAGTGTGGTAGTAGTGAATTCACAAACATATGCCTATGTTTCATATCTGTCATGACATACTTTAGCTTTCCCTTCAATTGTTTGAATCTCTGGTCTATATCCCAAACAAATTCTCCTAGTTTATGCTTGATCTCTGTCATCTCATTCATGTACTGATCCTCGGAGCTAGGATTCTAGAATTCATTTATCAACAAATTTTTGATATCCACAATCATTCTGGTTGTTTCTGGTGGACTGTTTCCAACTAAGCTCATGTACCAATCTAGTGTGCGGTCTCTTAGTGTGATGGATAAATGTGTAGGTTTGGTATCCTCATCTATGATTTTCTTTGCTTCCCAGGTCTTTTCACAGATGAACAAGTGATTCTCAGGGTCCTACGATGCCTCTCCCTTGAATTCTGGTAACCTAATGGTGGGATCATGTCCTGTCATATTGAATGTTGAAATACTACCTCTGCATGGTGTAGATCCTTGACTAATGCTTCCTGAACTGTCTCCCCCATTTGTTTCTCCCTATGTAGATGCAATTCATTCTTTGTTTCTTCAATTGAAATTTGGTTTCCTAAATGGTGGTGTTATTTCTGGTGTATTAGTCACACATGGGTTTATGGGTTCCACACTGACACTGATATGGATAAGATTTTTGCCTTTGGTTTCTTCTCTTGGACCTATTTTCTTCCTTTCATATGTCACGCATAGGATTTCCTCAATCTGCTCCATAGTCTGGAGATCCTCTACCTCTTCTTCATCACTTGCCAAGCCTTCCCCCGTGGCTATGTCTCTCTTCTTATTGTTCATCTAATATTGGTAGGGTGCTCCACTGCGCATTCTTCCAATTGTTTCCATGATCTTCTTGATCTAGTCTTCCTCCATCATGATTGGATCCAAGACCTCCTCCTTCTTTCCTTTATCCATTTCTTCCTCCATTTCTCCATCTCTTGTTAGTGCTTCCCCCCTTCCCCCATGCACGCAAGGAATTTTAGCTGTCTAAGGACATTGTCATTACACATTTGTTATACAGTAACATCCTAATGGAAGTATACAGGGATCTGATATATGTAACTCGAGGTCCTTTCAGGAACTCTTGCTTCGCTGGGTTGTAAGACTTTGCAGTATCTACTACAAATTATTTGACAAATCCTAAAAAAATGTTGTCTAACCATAAATCTACTACACGCTTAAATTTATTGTCAATTTGTTGTAACTGCACGATCTCCACAAGATTTGATTATATATGTCTAATCCAATTTGTAGGGTGGTTGTATTTTAACCTCAATATCGACTCCTATAAAACATGTGGGAAATCACAGAAAAATACTTCATGCAAGTCGTTGAATACGTACTTGTTGTTGGGTATGTATTATATTCTTTGCATGTGTCTGTGTGGGCGTGTCAGATTTGACAACTATGGTTTTTTCTATTTTTAGTGGTTTTCTAAATTAATCTTGGATTAAGGGATTAGGGTTTTGGTATCTACAGAATACCTAAAAACATTGTATATATTGTATGGTGAATGGTGAAATTTGATATAATGAATATAAGAAAGGTTTTCCCCAATTAAGGGTTTCTGGTATAAATCTTTGTGTACTATGTGTATGAGTGATTGATTTATTTTTGTTTTTCTTAAGAATCTATATGCATTTCTTTACTTCGCAGGTTTAAAACTTACATGTGGTATCAGAGTGCATTTTTGGCTTCAGAGGGATGCTTTTGTTGTTGAGGGTTTGGCTCGGTGTTGATAGATCAAGTTTATTTTGGGTCTGTGATAAACCTGGGTTTAGTGGGATCTTTTGCAGTGGTTATTCAAGTGTATAAAGAGGAACGGTGAGCTCTTCTAGAATCGAGATAGAGAAGTTCAACAGTAAAAACTTTGAGCTATGGAAGCTCAAAATGGAGGACCTTCTTGTAGACAAAGAATAATGGATCGTTGTGGATCCTGGTACACAACCTACTGGCACACAGACGACTAGTACACAACCTACTAGTACACCACCTACTGGTATGTCAAATGAAGATTGGAAGAAGTTGGACAAAAGAGAAAGGAGTACTATTCGACTCTTCCTGGCAGATTTGGTTTTGTTGAATGTCTCGGGAAAATCTACAGCCAAGGAACTATGGAATAAGTTAGGGAATTTGTATCAATCAAAGTCCCTGGTAAACAAGTTGTTTCTTCGAAAGAAGTTGTATCATCTTAGGATGGAAGATGGAGATTCTGTGACAGAACATCTAAATGCCTTTAATACTCTGGTAAGTCAAATTGTCTCTGTTAATATTACGATTGCAGAAGAAGATACGTATATTACTTTGTTATGTTCTTTTCTAGACTCTTGGGATAATCTGGTTGTAGAAATTGGTAGTACCACTCAATCTACATTGAAATATGAGGATGTAGTTTCATCCTTGTTATCTGAAGAGATGAGGCGAAAAAGATTGGATAGTCATAGCACATATGCTTTATTTGTAAGAGGTTGTACCCAAGACATGAATCCTGGTAAGCCTTCGGGGGGGAGATCTAAATCTACAGGTAGATCTAAGTCTCCGGGAAAATCTTTGAGGAAATGTTGGAAGTGTGGTAAAACAGGCCATTATAAGAAAGATTGCAAGTCTAAGAAGGTTGAAAAACCAAAGGCATCTGATAGTACCTCTTCCATAGAGGTGAAAACCTCCACTGAAGAAGGAGGTGATGTTTACCTGGCATATATAGGTACACATGTAGACCGTGATGTATGGTTGATCGACTTAGGTGCATCATACCATATGACTCCTAACAGGGAGTGGTTCTTTGAATATGAAAAATATGATGGCGGTGATGTATTCCTAGGAGATGACTCGACAACAAAAATAATGGGACGTGGAAGGGTTAAGTTACTGCTAAAAGATGGAAGGACTAGAACTCTCCCAGGGGTTCTTCACATTACAAAAATAGCTAGGAGACTGATATTTGTAAGAAAGTTGGATGATGCAGGAGTGGATATTGTATTGGGAAAGGGCACTTGCAAGATGGTACAAGGAGCAATGGTGTTGATGAGGGGATTTCGGTGTGGAACTTTGTACAAGTTTTTGGGAAGAACTTATACTAATGGGTGTAACAGTTATGTTGTCCCTGAGCATAGAAATGAAGGAGAAAAGACCAATACTATCCCTGAATAGAAGACCATGTTGTGGCATCAAAGACTGGGGCATATTGGAGAAAGGGGCCTTCGAACACTACATAGTAAAGGTATGGTTGAAGGTATGTCTAATTGAAGGTATGTCTAATTGCACTCTAGATTTTGATTTTTGTGAACATTTCATATATGGTAAACAAAATTGAGTAAGATTCCCATATGGTGCTACAAGAGTAAAGGGGATATTAGAGTTGATACATAGTGATGTGTTTGGACTATTCTTGTTCCATCCCTAGGTGAATATGTGTATTATGTTTCATTCATAGATGATTTCTCAAGGAACACATGGATTTATTTTCTTAGAAATAAATATGAGGTATTTGACAAATTTAAAGAGTTTAAGGCCCTAGTAGAAAATCAGACAGAAAAGAAAATAAAGGTATTGAGAACAGATAATGGTGGAGAATTATATGGAAATGAATTCGAATAATTCTATAAGAAGTGTGGTATAGCAAGGAAGAAGACTACTCCATACACTCCTTAGCAGAATGGCATTGCAGAAAGGATGGACAGAACATTGATGGAAAAAACAAGGATCATGCTCAGCGGTGTCGAGTTAGGACAGGAATTCTGTGCAGAGGCAGTGGGTACAACATGTTACCTGGTCAATCGATCACCTTCATTAGCGTTGGATGATAAAACGCCACACGTAGTATGGACTAAAAAGAAACCCTCTCTTCAACATCTTATAGTGTTTGGTTTTGATGCTTATGTACATGTTCCAAAGGAAAATATGAGTAAGATGGATAAAAAGGATGAAAAGTGTATCTTTATTGGTTATAAAGATGGTGTGAAAGGTTATAAGCTTTGGAACCCAGATACCAAGAAGACTGTTTATAGTCGAGATTTTGTTTTCAAACAAGTAAAAGATGTTTCCAAATAGGAATCCCTACCAAGGCAAAAAGAACCTGAGAAAATAGAGCTTGAGTTGGATGATGCAAAATCTGAATCATATGAAGAAGATGAAGAAGAAGAAGAAGAAGAACCTCATACCCCAATATTGAGGAGATTAGTGAGAGAAAGAAGGCAACCAAAAAGGTATAGTCCACCTGATTTCTGTTCCAATTTTTCTTTATCTATTACTGATGATGATCCCAGAACTGTCAGGGAAGCAGTGAATTCAGAGGATAGTAAACTCTGGAAGAAGGCCATGGTTGAAGAAATGTATGCCTTGGATAAGAATGAGGCATGGGATATAGTTGAGTTTTCAGTTGGAAGAAAATTTGTTGGTAGCAAATGGTTGTTTAATAAGAAGTTTAATGCAGAAGGAAAAGTGGAGAAATACAAAGCTCAGTTAGTAGAAAAAGGTTATTCCCAGATAGAGGGAATTGACTTTGGTGATATTTTTTCTTATGTTGCTAAGTTAACTTCTATTAGATTTATTTTATCTATTGTTTTTTCTTTTCATATTGAAGTGGAACAGATGGATGTGAAGAAAACATTCCTAAATGGGGATTTGGAATAAGAAATCTACATGAAGAATCCATAAGGCTTTGTAATGAAGGGAAAGAAAGAGTTGGTCTATAAGCTAAAGAAGTCATTATATGGTTTGAAGAAATCACCTAGGATGTGGTACAAAAATTTTGACACATACATACTTGGATTGGGATTTGTGAGAAGTAGGGTTGATCACTATGTATATTCTAAGCAGCTTGGTAATCACGTCATTTATGTAGTGTTGTATGTTGATGACATGTTGTTGGTAGGAAATAACATGGATGTTATCTAGGAGATGAAATCGCAACTATCCTCCAAATTTGACATGAAGGATATCGGTGTTGCTAACTTCATTCTAGGAATGGAAATTAAAAGAGATCGTGCAAATAGGAAACTCTGGTTGAATCAGAGAAAATATGTTGAGACAATATTGCAGAGGTTTAATATGCATGGAAGTAAACCGGTCAAGGTTCCTATTCCTATAGGTGTAAAGGTATTTTCAGATCAGTGTCCCAAGACACAGGAAGGAGAAGAGGACATGTATCATGTTCCATATGCCAGTGTAGTTGGCATTTTGATGTATGCAATGGTCTGTACTAGACCAGACATTGCACATGTAGTGGGATTTTTGAGCAGGCATATGTCACAACTAGGGAAGGAGCATTGGACAATAGTAAAGAGGGTTTTCGGGTATTTGCATGGCACTACCAATTATAGATTCTTCTACCAAGGAAGACCATGATTGAATAGAGTGGTGGACATACATGGCTTTGTTGATGCAAATTGGGCTAGAGATCTGGATCACAGAAGATCTACAAGTGGGTATGTGTTTAACCTATTTGGAGGAGAAATCAGTTGGATGAGAAAAAGACAGGTTGTAGTGGCACTCTCAACTACAAAAGATGAATACATGGAAGCCACTCATGCAAGCAAGGAAGCAGTATGGTTACAAATATTTTGTTCAAGTATTGGGTTGGTACAACAAGCAATGACATTAGATTGTGATAGTCAGAGTGCAATCTTCCTAGCAAAGAACCCAACTTATCATTCAAAGAAAAGGCACATTGATGTTCAATATCACTTTGTGAGAGACATGGTTGAGGAAAAGAAGGTGTTGTTGGAAAAGGTTGACACTTTGAAGAATGTTGCAGATTCATTGACTAAGTCTGTGAGCACAAAAAAGTTCTCCTGGTGTAGAGTAACAATGGGCATTGTTGCCTTGGATTGTTGACTATATAATATTGTGGACCCTTGGATTCAAAGAAAACAACAAGTGGGAGAATGTTGGGTATGTGTTATATTCTTTTCATGTGTGTGTGTAGGCATGTCATATTCGACAACTGCGGTTTTTTCTATTTTTAGCGGTTTTCTAAATTAATCCTATATTAAGGGATTAGGGTTTTTGTATCTACGGAATACATAAAAACATGGTATATATTGTATGGTTAATGGTGAAATTTGATATAATGAATATAAGAAAGGTTTTCCCCAGTTGAGGTTTTCTGGTATAAATCTTTGTGTACTATGTGTATGAGCAATTGATTAATTTTTGTTTTTCTTAAGAATCTATATGCATTGCTTTATTTCATAGGTTTAAAACTTACACTTGTCCAAATATTTGCACCGTGTTAACTTCGGGTCTTTTTTATCTTCCTGTGCAAATTACAGTTCCTTTTTTTCCAACCAGCTCTCGATCTCTTCCTTCGTTGGGTTCCACAATCTCAACATCCCCTTTTATATTCTCATTCTTTTAATGTTTTGTCACTAGATATAAATTTTTTTTTATGGTTCTTCAGCAGATCTCATTCATTCAATCCCATTATGTTCCAACTAGCAACAAAACCATTTTTTAGTTATAGTTTACTCTTGCTACCCTTCTTGGGTTGACCTAGGTTCAGGTCCACTTGATTTCCAGCAAAACCCCCCTAAAACTATTGGCCCTCCTAGTAATCCAAAAGGAAACAAAGTGCACAAGATGCACTGCGTAGTCTCACTCGAGATAGTTTTTATGGGTGGATGCAACACTCAGGTTCTTGCATCCTGGGAAAGGAGTGGGGATCTGTGACTAAACTTTGTAGTCTTCATTTATTTAATATAGCATTCAACTTATCTTGATTAATCTGTCATTATTACTCATGCATGTAAAATATCAGATCTAACTAATTCATTCATTTATTTGTCTAACATCTAATCATCAACACCATAGGAAATCCATAGCATTCAATCACATAATGCAAGGTCTACCGTGGTTCACCCCTCTTGGGATACGTCCACAAAGATTTGGTTTTTCTTGTCTTTTATTATTTTGGTTCAAAAACTACAGTGTCGTGCACATTACAAATCTCCATCAAAACAAGTCGTGATCTTACAATGAGGAAGACTAGATCAGATTAGGCTCCTCATCTTGTGATGTAACCCTCAATATATACCTTATTTACTCTCCTCGGATCAACAACTTACAAAAATAGATCGGAATAAGAGTATGATAACAATGAAAAAACAACATGACATCCAACTCCGAACCTCATAACCTCGACCTAGAGCTCGTAGGTACCTATTTATACATGTTCTTGGCTTACTAGCCATTAGATCTTCTTACCAAAACCCTAACCCAATCACGGTTAGGCCTTCTTGTATGCATTCCTTGCATGATTTCCTCCTATGCATGCACGTTTACCTTGTGCGTGATGCTTTTCCTTCTAGTTGTCTTCTGCTTTATTCTCCATAATTATCCTTTATTCCAAAATGGGCCTGCACCCAACACTAGCCCATGGCTTATAAATATCTCTATTATTGGTTAGGTGGAATTGTGGGTACATGTGAACATATTTTGATCCTCATATTTGTAAATGCCAATGACTTAGTCTTCCATAATGCCCACTAGTTTTATGGATGGATATTAATACATGAAGAGAGTTCACATGGAAACTACTTCTAGATTTGGGTTCTATTATTCACCTATAAAAGGAGACCATGGGGATGCATTCAATGAGAAAGAGAGAGAATAAAGTTATGTTGTTTGAATGCCACTAAAGAGTTAAGGAAACCCTTTTTCCACTCAAACATTCCTCAATATTTTCTCAGTCTCTTTGCATTTTCTTGTGGCCAACCACAAGGGAGCTTGCTTACATTGCCAAGAGAGTTGGACATTGAGTTTGCAGGGAAGAAAAGGACCCTCCCAAGGAGATTTTGGATCCCATCTTACCAAAAAAAAAATCCTAGGTGTTTATTGTAAGTTTTATGCCTTTCCATTGGTGAAATAAAGAATTTCTTATTTTTACCCAAATCATTTTGCTGAAATTTCATTTAACGTAATAAATTCATAATTTAGAGCTTCTTTTATTTTTTCCCATGATTTATTATAGTTGGGGTTTTGTTGCATTGGTGAGAAAAACCCTTGATGTAACCAGCCTTGTAAGTTAAACAAGATAAAAATGTTAGTTGTGGGACAAGCACAAGAGTATCATAACATCAAGAAAGCATAGATGAAATTATCTTACAAATTTAACCATAAAAATGGCATTTTTTATCTGGATTGGAGCATTATGTAATTTGTCATCTATCTTAGTATTTTACAAGAAAAACAAATGGAGAAATTGTCTTGCAAGGCCCATTTTAGTGGTAGGTCCCAATTTGGAAATTTGGTGATTCATATTCAATCATCATATAACCTATCATATATCTTCGTACTTTTTAGGTGGAAAAAATTGGAGGAAACATCTTCCAAGGCCATTTTAGTGGCAGGTCATAGTTTGGAAAATTGGGGTGTTTGGAACCTTCTAAAACCATTTTGAGGCATTACGCAGAAATTTGAGGGGCTATAGTGTCCAGAACTTGTCCCACACCCTCAATATTTTTCTACACTCCAAAAACTTTCCAACAATGAAAACAACACCTCAATCAAAGCTCATATGCAAAAGTTATGCCTCCTGCAAGTTGACCTACCTTATTGACCACCATGGTACGAGTGGATGCCACGTCAACCCTGATTACTCAAATAGGTGGGTATAACCATGTTTGGATTTTCAAGAACATTCTATAAGGTCCAAAAGTTATCACTAATTAAGGTTTAAGGAATTAAAAACCCTAACCCTATATGGTTATTGGGATATGTCAAATACTAGGAAGCTAGGAGGAGAATAGGGGTTCCATTATTTTATATTGTATTTGTTGCATAGTCGAGTAGAGAATATAGTAGTGGTATTTTGATAGCATAATAGAGGAGGACATATTATGTAGCATCCATATAGGCCATAGTGTCAAAGACAACTCCATAGTGAGTGCCTCTTTCTTGGTATTTTCATTTCCATAACTGAAGAAAAGAGAGATGAGCATAGGAATCACCTTCTAGCCAGGTATTCTCCCATATTGGGTTTCCCAAAATATATCTTGTGTTTATTTGTGTGTGTATGGTGTGTTATTTGTTATTTTTCTTATTTCCTTCATTTTTGTAATTCATTTATTTCATAAATTCAAGAAAATCTAATAATTATTGATTTGGGATATAAGGAAATAAAGTGAAAAAATATAATATTGAATAATAGTTTAATATATGTTGTGATAAACTACTCTAGTGGAATATCCAAGGAATTTTACATACCTCTTGGGGCTTGGGACATTTTGAAGCATTAAGCGACATTTTTGGGGGTAAATAATTTGTGTGCATAGCTTTCATCCCCTTGATGTTGTTATAGAGGCCAATAGATTTCCAACAATGTGAAAATCATGCCAATCAGAGATCATATGTGGAATTTATTCCTCTCACAATTTGACCTACTTTGTTGAACACCATGGTACGAGTGGATGCCACATAAACCCCCATTACTCACACATGAGGAGCCAGACAAATGTGGACTTTCAAGAATATTAAATAAGGTCCAAAACTTCATCACTAATTGAGGGTTGAGAGTGCAAAAATACCTAACCCTAGATGGATATCTAGATATGTTAAATACTAGGCCACTAGGAGGAGAAATGTTTCCATTCTTTAGCATTGTACTTTTTCATAGTTGAGTAGAGAATATAAGAGTTGAATATTGATAGAATAATAGAGGAGATAGGAGATTTTGTAGCATCCATTCATGCCATGGTGTCAAAGTAAACTCCATAGTGAGTGCCCCTTTCCTTGTAATTGCTTTTTCATAACTAAAGAAATGAGAGCATAGCATAGGCCTCACCTTCTAGATAGGTTTTATGTCATATAGAGTTTCCCAGGTTACATCTTGTGTTCATTTTTGTGGATGGTGTCTTCATTTGCCTCTTATTTCATTTTTGTATTTGATTTATTTTCATAAATTCAAGCACTAAGCTAGTAGTAATTAATCTAGGATACAAGGAAATAAATTACAAAATCTAATATTTCACAATAGTACAAGATATTACAAGTTATATTATGATGAATTGTTCCCTTGGAATATCCATAGTATTTTATAGATCATATTGGTATCATAGTGGTTGTCACACAACCACTACGACAGAATAGATTTTTTGCCTTTTCCTTTCTCCTTCCTTATCGAGGGACAGAGTTCCTGAATTCCTATGAGGTTCTAGCAGAGGCTAGGTCTTCCAATAGGGACCTTCACCAAACCAATTCACTATTTCTTTCATTGAAAATCCATCGTGTACAGCTCACGCACCAAGACTAGGCTTCACTTCCATGTGTCCATCGGTTGTGACCCTGGGCTAGCCAAGAGGCGCATTTCACATTTCAGGACTTTGGAAACCAGTAGTTCGAAATGAAAGGGAGTCAAGTTCTTTGACTCTTCAAACCACGAAACCTGAAATCCTATTCACACCAAGCCACTTTAGGATTTCACCTACCAGGACTTTGTGTACCGGGATTTCATGATGTATGAAGATGAGGGTTCATACCCTTTGGTTTCCCGAGTGTCACAACACTGAAACCCATATATCTACTAAGCTCTTTTCGGGGTTTCACAAGTCAGAATTTCACGATATGCGAAGACAGGAGGTCTCGCACTTGAGTTCCCAGGAGACGAAA
>ML777558.1:414670-435671 GCA_009831015.1 Picea engelmannii | reverse complement strand
ATATATAATGCTATGTTCATTTCGGGGCTTCGCAAGTCGGGATTTTGCGATATGTGAAGACAGGAGGTCTCCCACTTGAGTTCCCAGGAGCCGAAACTATGAAACATTGATATATATATATATATATATATATATATATATATATATATAACGATAAGTTCATTTCGACGTTTCGCAAGTCGGGATTTCGCGATATGCGAAGACAAGAGGTCTCGCACTTGAGTTCCCAGGAGCCGAAACTCTGAAACGCCAATACCTGAGGGAACCATTCTCTTAGGTACAAGGCTTACAAACTTAGACTACAAAATCATTCCATGGGTTCTTGGCTAATTATCCCCAGGATGGGTGACCTGACTGAAAGGCCTTCTTAAATTAGCGAGCTATGAATTCTGTGACAAAGGTGAGGTAAGCTTGTATTTTTTCTAAAACAGTAATCCTTTAAAGGAACTCACTCCAGCTCTGGAATGTGAGGGAACTTCTCGAGAGGAGGTGCCTTCAGGAAATAAAACCAGGGCATAGCGTGAGTCAAAGACATGGGACAAATATCAAGGGAATGGGCTCATAATATGAACTTATTCATTCTCTTCATGAACCAATTATGGTCATATAAGTATAAGCATGCATCCGTTATTTCTGTTCAAAACACCAGGCAAACACTGATACACAGAAATCATTTATGAGTGTACAAACATGAGTATGCGTCCATTATATTCAATTCAAGACATGAGATATAAACACTTATTAGAAAAACACCAAGTGTGATGCGACCACTAAGAGGGGTGCTCGTTTCCACCCAACCATAGGCTCAGTGATTCCAATTGGACTTACCACTAGCCACCCCCAAGCTACACCATGATGCTTTGAGACTCAGTCTCCTACTTCCCGCTCATCAGAAGTCGAGGACAAAGGTTACTCTCCTTCTCCTTTCTCATGACACACTATATTTTTTGAGCTCTTCTAGTTCTCCTTCTGTGATTCTTGTCGCATGTGCTTCACTCTGTTCTCCTCTCCCCCCCCTTCCAAAATTCTTTCCTTGCCTTTTTCCTGGGAGGTTGACTGTGGCACGAATTTCCCTGTCCAATGGTCAGGTATGAGAGCTTCTACGAATGGGCGGTTCACCCCCATCCCCTCATTTACTCTTGAGGAGCCTCCCCACATACCATTCGAGTGGGTAATTCATTCCAGGGTCTGAGAGTGAGCTTTGGCTTCTAAGCATGTACAAACTAGTGAGGCAAATTAGGGAAGAATCCCTCAAATCCTGAAGGTAGTTGGATTCGAATAGATGGTCAAGGCATGATCTTAAGGGAGATCCTCAACTGAAGGAGATGAATCCTCAACTCATCCCAAATATCTCTCAAGTGGTTGGACTCCTCCAAGTTTATATAAGGAGGCCTTCTCATGGTGAAAGGAAGAATAGAGACTAGAGTTTGATGCCAAACTTATGATCCTATAAGTGGTATTGACAGAGAATGAAGTGGGAGAATCACATCAAACTTATGATCTCATGAGTGAGATGCCATCAAATCCATCAATGGATATTGATTGAGAAAAGGGGTTGGACAAGGAGAAATGGAAGAGGCTGTTGCACCTTCATTCAAAGTATTGTAAGTACCTTTACTAGTTCTCATTAATATAATCAATGCTTGGCCTATTTCTTTCAAACTTGTACGTGTTCCATATAAGTTTGTCTGTAATATATGGATCTATGTTTGAGCTAATATCAGTAGAGTAGGAAGTCTTTTGTACCTTTTTTTGTTTTGCAGGACCTATCAAGGAGCTCAAGATCGAAGCTCAGCATGGACTTTGCAAGGACAAACGTTGTTCATAAGGTACATATCTTTCTCCTTCTCTTTCATTCATTATCTTTATTATATCTAAAAGGAAGTTAGTGTCCATGTTAAGCACCTTCTGTCTTGTCCTTAGGAGTTTAGAGACCAAGAGGGAATCCACTTGTCTGCAGAGGGATTCACCTACAACAAAAATTGGCGACCCCACTGGGGAGGAGATCTGATTTGTTTCCTTTACTAGGTATTATCTTGACTTGCTTTGCCCACTGATTTTACCTTCTCCATGAATGTCTCTGATCCTTAGGTTTGATTGTTGGCTCTTGGATTTATCTTAAACACAGAATTTTGCATTCTTCCTGAGTGTTTTTGAGTTTCTGGGCATTTCTCTGAGTTTTTGCAGTAGAGTGCTCCATTTCCCTTAGCACCAGGGCATTGGCACTCCCTTACAGTGTTCCACAAAATGTTGGAGCGCTCTGTGTCCCCTTATGGGGGAGGTCTACCCAATTTTTTGCAAACAATCTTCTGAAAAATTGATTTTTTCTCAGTCTTTTTGTTGATTCATCTGCTCAGGGTTCATGCTATCATAGTGTGTCCTTGTTTGTCCCTCAAAACACCTTGTTTTCTAAGGATTCATCATCTCTTGTTTGGATTTTTTGACATTTTTCCTTACTTTTCAATAACTCTTTTATCTTCACGATTTGAAGTCAATTTGTCGTTTTCTTCTTGTTTATCTGAATGAGTGAAAACTTTGTAAGGAGTTTCAAAGGTCTTTTGTACTTTGATTTATGATATTTGACTCATCTTGTCCAAACTCTTTCTCCTTCCTTTTAAGTTTTTGGATTTCTGTTTCTTGTTTGATCACAACAAGGGTGTCTTTTGGTTTATGTGAATCTTGCTTCCAAATTGCGTAAATCTCATAACTCTTGAAGTCCTATTAGCATAAGAAGATTTACATATACTATTTATCAGTCACATAAAAACATTTTAGCATTGCATTAGATTCCTTATTGATGAATATTGCATGAGGCCATTTCATCTTAGTGTTTGACAGTGAAAGGAAAATCCTTCTCCTTCCCTTAATTAGACATTCATTGAAAGAAAATATTGTTTATCATTTCTTATGCATGTTTTGGGAACTGAGTCATAAT
The DNA here is from genome assembly GCA_009831015.1 of Picea engelmannii. Taxonomy (NCBI): domain Eukaryota; kingdom Viridiplantae; phylum Streptophyta; class Pinopsida; order Pinales; family Pinaceae; genus Picea; species Picea engelmannii. The sequence continues at coordinate 432,736 of ML777558.1, read as the reverse complement.
ATCATTAGTCTTCACTCTCATACACCTCTGAGTAAACAACAACCACTAAAATCAATGCTTAACTAAATTTTATCAGACTTTTTACATCTTTGTTAGAAAACCTACATTAGTTTAAGGTGTAGGGATTTGGAATAGGTTGAAAGGATAACTTTCCAAAGATATCAATCAAACTTAGCATCTTGCGATAGGGAGAGAAAATCCAATTGGTGTATAGGTTTTCTGGGATCCCCCTCTCACACAGGGGTTACGCACGAGGTCGCATTCGGGTGAGTTACATAGATTGTCCCTATGTGGCCCAACTGTTTGTAGTGGTCGGATCATATATTGGGGGTCATTTGAAGGTATACCCATGATTATGTGTGGGAGCCTCTCAATTTGATTTCGGACTTGTTATCTTGCCCATACGTTCTGACTGGATTGTCGACTATACCCGCCCAGGGGCTGACTGTGAATTGGGGACCTTAGTAGCCATAATATTTAGTGTCTCACACAAGGTGACGATGAAGGGAAGTCTCACTGTACCGGGAACAAATGTTGGTCAAACTCACTCGGGCTCCTTGGAGGGTAAATCAACAATTACTACATGGAAGCTTGCACCAAGGCGTACGTCTGTTAAGAAGGTCACCAACGTAACTGATCCACCTGCTCTATCCCCGCCCCTTCCTATTTTGATATCGTGACATTGGCTTTCATCACCAAATAGTGGTTTCATTGTGGGAAGGTTTGTTTGATTGTTTGCTTCTCAGATTCATAGCCTGTGTTGTTTGTATTACTTAGTGGAATTTTGGTCAAGTCAGTGTTAATTGCATCAAATCCTGAGAGTATCAATGGAGGAACCCCTTCTCCTGGGGAACCTTATAACTTTCCTTCTTTTGGAAACTCTGGTCCTCCGTACATTGCCACACTGGGTCTTCTGGGACTCACCATTGGATTATCGGTTTGGTTGTTCCCCACTCCGGTGATCTCGAATACTCCCAATGTTTCAATTTCACCTAATACTTTAGATGTCAGTACACCACCCACACGTCAACCTCATGTCGAATTTATGCCTTCTTCACCCATTAAGTCCCCTTCCATTTCTCCTTCTTCGCCTAGTGAAATCTCTAAAGCAAGTAGCCAGGTCGATCAGAAGAAGAAGAAATGGAAATATAAGAAGAAGAAGAGCCCGAAAAGGACCAAGGATCCAAAAACATTATATGTTGAATCCCAGCAACCAACTACTGTTAATAGTACTAGGAGTGTTGATGAGGTCAACAAGATTAAAATGAAGAATCTGAAACCCAAATTCCCTTGCAGTCTTTTTAAGGGTGACCATTTTCTGAGGGATTTCCCTGGTATTCCCAAGGTCCTAGAAATGTGGTCCTCCACGTCATCGACCTTTGCTGGTCATGCCGGTGATACCTCATCAACTAGTGACATTAAGGTTGGTAAGAAGAAGACAACTGTCAAATTACCTTGCATTTTATTCAAAGGTGATCATTATTCTCACCTTTGTCCTCGTATGGATGAGGCTTCTTCTCTTTTGGAAAAACTTCAACTTCCAAAAGGTTATTGTAAGTTTTTCCACAACCCATCGTTAGTTGATGGATTGGTCAATCCGGTTCCATCCCCAATCAGTCTGATTGATTAGGTGGTCAATCTAGTTTCCTCCTCGATTGAACCACAAACCCAAGTAGTTGATCCAGTTCTGTCATCAATGAACCCTACTCTTCTTCAAAAGAGTGTAACCTAAGTAGTCGATTCATTTTAATCCTTGGTCGACCCCACTCTCCCGTTAGAGAGTGACACCAAAGCAATCGATCCATTTCCACCCGTCGACCCCATTATCCCCTTGGAGAATGAAACCCAAGTGGTTGATATGGTTCTATCATCAGTCGATCCCACTCCTCCTTTGATGAGTGTCAAAGTGGTTGATCGATTCCCTTCCTTGTTCAGTCCCACTCTTCCTCTGAAGAGTGCTTGTGTGGTCGATTCAATCCCATCATTGGTTGATCCTACTCTCCCTCTAGAGAGTAAACCCAATATTGCCCATGTTTTTCTTGTTGATATTGAATCTACCGTACTGGGGGGAATTCCTCATTCTTCTGCAAAACCCCCTCCAAGCAATGAGGCCATCCTTTTTTATTAGGGTGTGCTAACTAGAACTCGTCTTCCCTCTCACATTCCTTTCCAGATTATAGTACAGGTTTGTGGTCGGGACATTTCTCAAATGCTAAAAGATGAAGGTGTGTCCGTTAATATATTTTCCTCTATTGATTGGCACACTTTGGGTTATCCTCAGCTTGCATTGGTTACACATAATATGTTATCCTTTAACAGAAGAACTAGTCAACCTTTAGGGACCCTTCCTCATTTTTTGGTAACTTTGGGAGGGAAAACTATATTTATTGATTTCATGGTAGTTCGAGATCCCTTGGATTTCTCTTTACTCCTTGGGCGGGATTATATCTATGCCATGAGAGTGATTGTATCCACTCTTTTTCATGTGATATATTTCCCTCATGATGGAAGAATGGTGACTATTGATCAACCTTCATTCATTGGCCCTGACTGGATTACCTCCCTAAATGGTTATTATATGCATACAATATTGTCCCTGCCACATGTTAATTATGTGGTGTTGTCTCCCATGCCTTTGACTTCCAATGATTTGGATCCAATAGTTGACATGGTGATCTCTTCAGTAGGGCTTTTGGAAACTGATCTCCTTATCCCTGTCGTGGCCCTTGACATGTTTTCCTTCTAGAGTGATTTTCTTCCATCCAGTGAATATCTCTTGGAAGCCATTACCAAGTTTTGTCCCTTGAGATGGTATCCTTCTAGAGCGTTATTCTCTTGGAAGCCATGATCAAGAAGAATGTACGAGCATAGTTTTTCTTCTCTGTGGCAATCTTGTTAAAAAATGAAATAGAGGTCACGAGCATAGTTTTTCTTCTCTGTGGCAAGATCGTTAAAAAATGAAACAAAGGTCACGAGCATAGTTTCTCTTCTTTGTGGAAATCTCATTAAAAAGTGAAACAGAGGTCACGCGCATAGTTTTCCTCTCTGTAGAAATCTCATTAAAAAATGAAATAACAATCTAGGGATTGAACCCAGAGCCCTAAGCATAGTTCTTTTCCTGTGTCAAGCTCATTAAAAAATGAAACAATCACCTCTTTTGAACCTTCTTTTCATCCACTCTTATCCTTTTTCTCCATCTAGTAGAGAAATTGGTGACAACCTCACAGTCGGTGAATGAATTGAAGCTTGGAGGGCATGTCTCTAGCCTTTGATGATCATTATGGAGTTAAGCCACTAGCTTTCAAGATGGGGGCATACTGAGCTTGGTCTTTGTTCTTTCTCATGCTCGAAAAAAACATGAGAATGTAACCGAGTATACTTTTATCACTTTTTTGGACCTGCATGGATAAACGAAAAAGGAACCCCCTGGAGTCATCTTTGAGATCTTTTCAGACTCTCTAAACATGAAAAGATTATCAAGTGATCTTGCTTCCTTTCCCACTCATTAAAAGGTTTGAAAGGGCGTCTTTTGAGTGATAATTTATCTCTGTTTCGGCCTCATAAGACTAATATTATAGAAAAGGACAACATTGGAGTCGTATTTAAGTTGTTTTCAAACTCTCTAAATATGAAAAACCACCGATTTTACCTTCTCTGGACTCGTTAAACAATCATACATTCAATGTCCCATATGGGACCGAACCCTTACTTCTTCCAATTCACTAAACGAAGGAAGAGGGACTTACCGAAGGTGAGTCATACCGAGCATGTGTTACCCTCCTCAAGCTTGTTAAATTAAAAAGAGGTACTAGTCTATCTGGATGGGGGAAAAATTGAAAGAAGCAAGCCAAGCAGTTTTTCAGAAAACTACCAGTAACTCTTACAGTCACCCTTGAACATGACACTTTGTCTTTTCACGCATTTTAATTCACTGAACCTCTGCACTGAACCAATCCTCTGAGTGCCTTTTACTCCTTTGGGTCACCTGACGAAAGTCACAGCATCCACTGCATCATCAAGTGTTGGTCCATGTCATGTTTCTGCTTTCGTGCCTCAGTGTTCAAGGGAAGTATCTGCCTCAAGAGTCAACCATCACAAATATCCTATTTCAATACTCGTGTCAATCCATGTTCATTTGATATACCAATTACATCTTTGTGTATGTTTCGTGTCGTTGATGGGGGATACATCAAGGGCCTCCTTAGAAGAGTCTCTTCCTGACGACTTCAACACATTATCCAAGAGCCAAACTTAGAAACCAATTAGTACCTTGGTACCTGCATGCCTCAATGGCAGGCCTCCTCATGTCCGACAATGGGTTTACATCATTGACCTCTGATCGAATGATTCCACAGATTTTCAACTTCAGCTCATTCATTCACATTCATCGGTATGTACTAGAGTACATTGGGAATCATTGACATCAATAATGATCTCCCTCGTGCTTGTTAACGGTTTACATCATTGACCGATAATCAAGTGGTTTCTTCCATGTTTGACATCAGGAAATCTATTCACATGGTTAGATTTGTAGTACATTGGGATCAGTAAGAAGACCTTGGGTTGAGTCGTCACTCTTATATGTACTTTTCCCAGGTTGCGAAGGATTTCTCTTGAACTATGACACATATATCGTTGCATAGATCCACTTTGTATTGATCATGGATATGTCTTGTCATCTCGTAGATCCACTGTGTATTCTTTGTGGCTACGTTCAGTTCAGGTCATAAGGAGTATAGATCCACATTCTATCTGTAGTGGCTATACCATTTTGTCAATATAATTATGGATTTGTAGTCTATTTTATGGTGGCCATACCTAAAAAGTCTTTGTCACTCAAGCATAGATATGCCTGCCTTGGGTTTGAAACATGTCATAATATTTGTTTGATGGTTGTGTGCAGATTTTTTCGGTTTCTCTGCATCAATACCCTTGCTCGAAAAAGTATACAAAGTACTTCAGTCATCATCATCTTCTAACTTCATACTTTGGGGGGAAATATATTACACCTCAAAATAACTCACTTCGATAGTGTCGCAAGTGTTGTCATTACAAGTTTTGTAAGTGTCGCATCTTGTCTGCAAGTGTCACATCTTGACTTTAAGTGTTGCAAGTGTCAAAAATAGTATTTTTCCATCTTGCCTATGCCATGCCCATAACGACATCATGAAGAAACTTAATACACCTCAAAGGATGGTTTGGAAGAAGAAAAATCACTTGGAAGGAAGTAGAAGTCCATTTTCATTGAGAAAACCACTCAAAAAATGCATTTTGGAGAGGAGCGCTCCCCTACCCACTATCAGGGAGTGTTAGCGCTCCTTGAGCTTCTTTGGGGGAGTGCTTGGGCGCTCTGTGCACCCTTATGGGGGAGCGCTACCCTCTTTTGAGAAAATTCTGGCTTTGTTAAGGAAAATTAGGGAAGAATCCCTCAAATCCTGAAGGTAGTTGGATTCGAATAGATGGTCAAGGCATGATCTTAGGGGAGATCCTCAACTGAAGGAGAGGAATCCTCAACTCATCCCAAATATCTCTCAAGTGGTTGGACTCCTCCAAGGTTACATAAGGAGGCCTTCTCATGGTGAAAGGCAGAATAGAGACTAGAGTTTGATGCCAAACTTATGATCCTATAAGTGGTATTGACAGAGAATGAAGTCAAAGAATCACATCAAACTTATGATCTCATGAGTGATATTCCATCAAAGTCATCATTGGAGATTGATTGAGAAAAGGGGTTGGACAAGGAGAACTGGAAGAGGCTGTTGCACATTCATTCAAAGGATTGTAAGTACTTTTACTAGTTCTCATCAGTATAATCAATGCTTGGCCTATTTCTTTCAAACTTGTACTTGTTCCATATAATTTTGTCTACAGTATATGGATCTATGTTTGAGCTAATATTGGTAGAGTAGGAAGTATTTTGTACCTTTGTTTGTTTTGAAGGACCTATCAAGGAGCTCAAGATCGAAGCTCAACCTAGACTTTGCAAGGACAAATGTCGTTCATAAGGTACATATATTTCTCCTTCTCTTTCATCCATTATCTTGATTATATCTAAAAGGAAGTTAGTGTCCATGTTAAGCACCTTCTGTCTTGGCCTTAGGAGTTTAGAGACCAAGAAGGAATCCACTTGTCTGCAGGGAGATTCACCTACAACACTCTCACAAAATGAATCTCCCCATGGAAACTCTAGAAAAAAAGTTCAGACCTTTTAGAGAAGTAGTTGGCTCTAACTCAGAGGTTGGGTTTGATGAGAAATTAGGAGATAGTGAAGACCCAGAAAAGAATCCAAGAAAAGAGTCTGAGAAAGAGAAATAAAGGTCTAGTGCCATCACTCCTTCAGAACCTTTAAAATGGAATCAAAAGTGGACATCAAACCCTTCCAAGGTGAGAATGGTGTTATTAATTTGAATCATCGGTTGCAATATTTAGAAGTGTATTTCAGTGTCATTAATATATATGAAGAGAAAAAAAATCATTTTCCCAACTAAAACTAGAGGACCATGCACTAACCTGGTGGGAAATCCACACAGAAACACTTAGGTCAGAGCGTGATCCACTAGTAACTAAGTGGGATTATTTTAAATCCCTCATCAAGTCCTAGTTCTACCCTATTGGTTATGTAGAGGACCAATGGATCCATTGTCATCACTTCATGAAGAGGAATGGGTAGGGTGTACAAGAGAACACCACTAAATTTAGGAAGATGATGATCATATTGGGTATATCTCCCAAGAACCCAGATTTACTCCTCAAGTCATTTTAAAAAGCAAGTGATTCTCTTCAAACCAATGACCATTGGTGAGGCATGTGTGTTATCACAATACCTATAGAGGATAGGCCATAAGAAAAGATATCCAAGTTGTTCTAAATAGAAATACCACTAAGATGATTCCAATGAGGGAAAGAGGAAGTGGAAAGGAAAGGAAAAGAAGACAACAACCACTACACATCAGTGCAAGGATCCAAATGACCACTGCAACCATTGCAATATTGATGGTCACACCTAAGGAAAGTGTTGGAAATACATCTAGAGTTGAATCTAAAGAACTATAAGAAGGATGCCAGGAAGAAGAACATGTTAGTCAAGGATTTGGGAAAGTAGGAAGAGAGTAGCTCGAATGTGGATGAGAATATTGTATACACTTTGGTTTAGAATGAGGTGAATTTCAATATCCTTTATCACATTGAGGAAGAGAAGGACATGAATTAACTCTTTCATATTAATATCTAGGTCAAAAAGACCAAGGTAGATGCTCTATTTGATTCTAGCTCATAGACCAACCTCATAGCAGATGACAGGCTTGGGTTGGAGGTTCATAATCATCCAAGTCGATATACATTGGGATGGATGAATAAGGATGCATATGTCAAAGTTGATAAATAGTGTAAGATCAATTTTTCTATAAGTGTATATTTTATCGATAAAGTGAAATTAGATGCAGTATGTAATATTATGATTTTACTCCTTGAAATATTATTAATTAAAAATGTTAAATACTTTGCATGGATATTTTATTTTTGTTGTAATAAAACGATGAGGTAGATATACCATGGTGCCATGAATATTGTAAATATTTTATTTTTGCAACTAATAAAAAAAATGACCAAGGTCGACAGAGAATGAGTTCCTAAAGGGNAAAAGCAAGTGATTCTCTTCAAACCAATGACCATTGGTGAGGCATGTGTGTTATCACAATACCTATAGAGGATAGGCCATAAGAAAAGATATCCAAGTTGTTCTAAATAGAAATACCACTAAGATGATTCCAATGAGGGAAAGAGGAAGTGGAAAGGAAAGGAAAAGAAGACAACAACCACTACACATCAGTGCAAGGATCCAAATGACCACTGCAACCATTGCAATATTGATGGTCACACCTAAGGAAAGTGTTGGAAATACATCTAGAGTTGAATCTAAAGAACTATAAGAAGGATGCCAGGAAGAAGAACATGTTAGTCAAGGATTTGGGAAAGTAGGAAGAGAGTAGCTCGAATGTGGATGAGAATATTGTATACACTTTGGTTTAGAATGAGGTGAATTTCAATATCCTTTATCACATTGAGGAAGAGAAGGACATGAATTAACTCTTTCATATTAATATCTAGGTCAAAAAGACCAAGGTAGATGCTCTATTTGATTCTAGCTCATAGACCAACCTCATAGCAGATGACAGGCTTGGGTTGGAGGTTCATAATCATCCAAGTCGATATACATTGGGATGGATGAATAAGGATGCATATGTCAAAGTTGATAAATAGTGTAAGATCAATTTTTCTATAAGTGTATATTTTATCGATAAAGTGAAATTAGATGCAGTATGTAATATTATGATTTTACTCCTTGAAATATTATTAATTAAAAATGTTAAATACTTTGCATGGATATTTTATTTTTGTTGTAATAAAACGATGAGGTAGATATACCATGGTGCCATGAATATTGTAAATATTTTATTTTTGCAACTAATAAAAAAAATGACCAAGGTCGACAGAGAATGAGTTCCTAAAGGGGATATGATACCACAAAAGGGGGAAGGTGAGGTGGTTTAGGGGTTATGCATAAAAATATATATCTTATGTTACATTTAACCTTCACTTATTTCAAAATATGAGTTTGTAAAGTTAAAATAGGTTAAGAGGAGCAGAGGAAACAAATCCATCAATATAGGTCATCACTTCCTAAAAAATAGCAAGATGTCTCCTCTACATTCTTGGAACTAAGAATGAGTTGAATTGAAATTTTCTTGCTATCATTCAAAAATTTTGAATAGGAATGTAGAGGATATTAGAAAGATAAAAGGGAAGAACCTTTAGAGACATTTCACGGCATAAAAACAAATTTATTTTAATATAAAACAAAACAACCATGAAAATGAGCCATTAGACCTAGTAAAAGAGTCAAGAAACCGAAGGAATTTAAAAGAAGTTTTGAGATATCATTATGGAACATTGTATGCATACATTGAAGAACATTGTAGGGAGGAATTTCTAAGGAACTAAGTAGTAGAGAATGACGTATTTCTTGTATTGTGTGGGGTAGGTAATGTGGGTGCCTAAGAGCTATTCTTATTATTATAGCTGAAAAGTGAGACTTGGTTTGGGGAATTGCAATGTTGGCCTTATTCCTTCTATTGTTTTGATATAAAAATATATGGAGATGTAAAGAGGTTACTTCAAGATGCAAAGTTTCCTTGAGATGAAGTCAACATTTAAGATGGGCCAACATTTAGATATGATTTGGAAAGGAAACATCTTTTAGTGTATAGATTATGAAAGTACTTTTTGAGGTTAAGATCACTATGCCTAAAGATGATTAATATTTTCATCTCTACTCAAATAAAAAAAAATGGTGCTTCCACATTATTTGAGTAAATGCATCAAATGCATCATTAGATGATCAAATGTTAAATGTTCATTTTGATTATTTTGTTGATTTATGAATTATTGTATACTAGTTTAATCACATTGGGATTTGTGAAGAGAGGAATGGAAGAATTGTGAAAGTAGAGTTTCTAACCTCGATATCATGTGAAAATTTATCTCATTACTTTTCATTGTTATTTTTGGTATTTACTATTTAATACAAAATCGAGAATACATTTGTCTTAAAATGAACATTCACGTGATGTGTGTTTGTTAATTTACTTAGAAGTTTTCTCAATGATCAACATATGTAACCATGTTATAATTAATTTAAAATTTATCTAATATTTTGGCTGGAATTACACAAACACATTAGTATGCACAAACACATTAGTATCTAGAGGAAAGGATTATTATTTGAATGTAAGTTTCCATGTCTTGATTTTCACCTCTATTCTAGTATTTGTTTTAGTTAGTAAATTTCCTCTTCATTCTCCAACATGAATGTGGGGTTCAATAAAATATTAAAAGAGATGTCAATGATTACATTTCAAATTTAAAAAAAAATATGTTTACTGTTTCAACTCTCTTTATTAAAAAAATTATGATGGATATGTTACAATTGGTATCAAATCTCAGTTGCAACATTTGGGAATACATGTGCTCAAGGTAAGGATGACAATGATGTCAACATTATGTCATTCAAACCTAACACTTTACCTTGTCTCTTATTCATAGATACAGAGAGAGTAAGTGGCATTATGGAAGTACGTGACATCATGGAAGAATCACCATAAATGCATGAATCTTAGACTAATGAAAGGAGAGATGTGGAGACTTTTCTAGATATGGTAGAGACTATGAGAAGTCTGAGGGTGGAACTCCAAAGTTGCATAGAATATAATGAAAATGTTATTAAAGCTCAAGTGGAACATAATGAACTGAATGTTGATTTATTACAAAGCTTAAATGATAGATAGAAGAACAAGCATCAAGGACAGATATCAAGTAACATTGGTAAAAGTCCTTTAAGGAAGAGGTATGATAATATTAAGACTCATGCCTCCATTGATGATACTTATACAACATTAATTTCTTCGTGACAAAATACAACTACCTCTAATTATTACATTAACAATGGATAAAAACCTTCTTCTAGATATAAGAAGAAGAAATTTACCAAAGACTCCTTAAGGGGGGTTCTGGAAGATAAAACCACCCACCTTTAATGGTGAGGTGAAGTTTAGTGAGGAGTTTTAGGCATAGTTTCTTGGAATTAATAAGTATTTCTATGTGCATGATTACTTTGGAAACATGGAGGCTAGAGTGTCCATTTACAACATGAACTATAGGGAATCCATTTGGTGGGAAGATCTCAAAAATATAAATAATATCAGTGAAAGGAAAATCCCTTGGAAGCAATTTAAAAAGTACTTTCGTCAGAAGTATCTATCAAAGAGGTATGATGATGGAAAAATTAAGGAATTTCATGAAATGAAATTGGGTCAATCAACCATGGATGACTATGCAAGTAAATTTTTGGAACTACTAAGGTATGTTCCATATATCAAAGATGAGAAACGAAAATTCAACACTTCCTTAGTGGGCTGCCTCAATCTTACAAGGATATGATTGAATTTTCTAAGCTTGAGACTCCTGATGAGCAATAATAAAGGATAAGTATTATTATGAACAAAGAAAAAATAAACCAGAATTCTACAAAATTTAGAAGAAAATAAAAAAGAGAATTTTTAGCAAAGGAAGAAAGGATTTAAGCCTTAGAAATATGAATCAATCAAGAAGTTTTAATACAAGCTATATGGTACAAAGTAGCTTCCAGTGAAATTTTCCATCTAATAATGGAAATAAACCAGCAGAGTTAATTGCACAAAAGCCAAGGGAGATTTGGAAAGGGCCTTTTAGGCGTTGGGGATGTGGTGAAGATAATTTGCATAGGGACTTCCCTCATAAGTAGGAAACCACTAAGACTACCTACAATGTACAAGAAGTTGTAAATATTGAATGACATAACAAAGACTATTCCTAAAATATATGTTGCACTCAAGGAATGACAAGAAAACAACCAAGATTTAGTGGATTATCTATATTTCATTCTTCTATTATTTTTCATCTATCTCTATGCTTTTAGAGTGGAAAAAAGTGGATGAATAAACTTGTAGGATCATTTTAGTGGTAGGTCCCAATTTGGAAAATTGGGGTCTGAAACCTTTTGAAGCCATTTTGAGGCATTAAATGACTTTTTTGGGGATTTTGTGTCCAGAATTTAAGAAAACCTCCTTGATGGTGTTCTACACTCTGGTACCTTTCCAATGGTGCAAATCGTGCATTAAGCGTTGCTCATATGGAAATGTTATGCCTCCTACAAGTTGACCTACTGTGTTGACCACCATGGTACGAGAGGATGCCATGTTATCCCTAGTTACTCATGCATATGGGGCTGTTCACATGAGGAATTTCAAGAAGATACTAGAAGGTCCAAAACTCTAACACAATGGAGGTTTGATGAAGTAAAAAACCTACCCCTATATGGCTATCAGGTTATGTTAAATACTGAGCCACTAGGAGGAGAAGGGGTTCCATTCTTTTGAATTGTATCTTGTTCCATAGTCGATAAAATCATCTAAGAGTGGTATTATGTGAACATAGCAGAAGATTATAGATACTTTAGTAGTTGTACAAGCCACGGGTCAAAGTCAACTCCACAGAGAGTGCCTCTTTCTTTGTACTTGAATCATTTCTATACTAGAGAAAAGAGAGCAAAGAAACATCACCTTGTAGCTGGGTTTTCTCCCATATTGGGTTTCCTGGGCTATATCTTGTGTTTTCTTTTGGATTGTGTGATTGTCTTTTATTTTTCTATATTTTCCTCATTTTATCTATTTCATGCATAAGTAGAAAAATCAGTAACTAAAAATTCTAGAAATCTAAAGAAAAAATAACCTTAATAATAAAGATTTTAGTTATTTATTGGATCTGTTGTGACAAACAGTTCGAGTGGAATATCCACGACAATTTATAGATCATATTGGTATCAGAGAAGGTTTTTATTTTGTGTATTTGTGGAAATTTTCATGACCTCGAAATCAACTTAAGAAGAAGTTGCAGAAACCCTAGCCATGGCGGGCGAGTCTGTTCATAACCATCAACATCCAATAGAAGAGATATTTGAGCAGTTGGAAGCAAAAATTTACAACATCGGTCTCAATATGAATCTCCTCATGGAATATCTAGCAAGAAATATGATATCGTTCAAAGATGATGGCATCTCTAACTCAGAGAACAATTCGAAGGGGAAATCAGAATATCAAGAAGACTTGGGAAAGGTTTCATGGAAATAATCCAAGAAAGAACAGTCGAGTTCGAGTGCCATGAACCCTTCACGGTCCCTATTCAATATGGAAGTGGAAGTGGACATAAATCCATACCAAGATGATATCGATGCATTAAAATTGAATTATTGGTTGCAACAACTAGAATTATTTTAGTGTTCACCATATAGATGAAGAGTAGAAGATTTCATTTGCTATATTGAAGTTAGAGGGACATTCATTAACCTAGTGGGAAATCCATACAGAAACACTAAGGCTGTAGGGTGATCCACCATTGTCTAGGTAGGAGGACTTCAAAACCCTCATAAAGTCCCAATTCTACCCTATCAGGTATGTAGAGGATCAATGGATATGGTGGCACTACTTTAGCCATAATTAGGGGAACAATGTATAGGAGTACACCACTGAGTTTAGAAATATGGCCATCATGTTGGGTATCTCTCCCAAGAACCTAGATGTACTCCTCAAGTATATGGGGGTTTTACATAGCCTTCTATGAAATAAGGTGATTTTATTCATGCGAAGGAAATTGGACGAGTTGTGTGTATAATCACAATATCTGAAAAACATAGGCCAAAAGAAGGGCCAACCAAGTGGTTCGAAGTAGAAAGAAAACCAAGAATATTCCAAATATGGGAAGAATAAGTGGAAGGGTGAAAATATAAGAAGACAATATATGTTTCACATCAATGAAAAGATCCCAACAACCATTGCAATCATTGTAACATTGATGGCCACACCAAGGAAAAATGTTGTAAACTGCATCCAGAACTGAACCCAAAGAACTGAAAGAAGGATAGAAAGAAAAAAAGTATTTTAGCCATAGATTCAAGCAATCAAGTTGAAAGTAGCTCAGATGTTGATAAAAATATTCTTTGCACATCTATGCGGAAGGAGGTGAATTTGAGTAGCCTTCATCACTGGGGAGAGAAGGACATGACCAAGCTCTTCCACATCAATATTCATGTCAAGAAGACCAATATAGATGCTTTGTTTAACTCTAGTTCATAGAATAATCTCATAGCAATAGATCTCATTGGCAAGAATTGATCAGAGGTTCACGATCATCATAGCATGGATGATTTTAGGGGCTAAATTTCGCTCATGGGCTAATTTTCCATGGTTTTTCCAAAAACAAGATTCGCTATTTTAAAAATGATTTGCCCAAATTCTATAGGATAAAATTATTTTACCTTAAAAATCACCAAAATTTTANTAGGGGCTAAATTTCGCTCATGGGCTAATTTTCCATGGTTTTTCCAAAAACAAGATTCGCTATTTTAAAAATGATTTGCCCAAATTCTATAGGATAAAATTATTTTACCTTAAAAATCACCAAAATTTTATAAAAACTATATAAAATCCTTAGAAAATTGAATATTTTTACAAAAATATCGCCAAACATTTATAGTTGGCATATGAAAGATATGTAAGATTCGCCAAGGTTTCTACATTTTAAAATAAATTTCCATCCTTAAAATCATCCCTACATCATAGCCCCTATCCATTGGGCTAGGTAAAAAAGGATACAAAGATAAAGGTAACAAAACAGTGTAAGATTAAATTTTATATAAGTGTTGATTTTACTGATGAAGTGGAATTGGATGTAGTACCCCTTGATGTATGTCAAGTAGTGTTTGGAATCCCTTACACATATATGAGAGTTGCAATATCCATGCAAAGATCCAACTAGTACTGACTGATAAAGTATGGGAATTCCTACATCATCAACATGAATAAAGGCAAGTCAAAGATCTCACTAGTAAGTTCCAACCAAGCCAAGAACTTGATTAGTTCTTGTAAGAAATATGTTTTTATTTTCTTAAGATAAAATGAGTATGATGATGATTCAATGAGAGTGAAGGAATCCATGAAGGAATGTACTAAAGAGAAGAAACATCAGTTGGAGGATTTTATACAGGAATATAGAGGAGTGTTCAGGGATCCTAAAGGGATACCACCCAAGAGGGATGTAGAGCATGAAATGCAATTATTGATAGACTCCCCATTGCCAAATATTGGGTTGTATAGACAATCTTTTCTAGGAGAAAATGAAGTGAAGAAGTAGTTGCAATAGTTTTTGGAGAAAGTTGTGATTCTACCAAGTACCTCACCTTGTGGTTCACCCATACTAATTGTTCCCAAGAAGGATGGGACTTGGATAATGTGTATTGATTACAGGACATTGAACAAGATTACACTAAAGAATTGGCACCCTCTTCCAAGGATCAATGATATATTGCACCAACTGCAGCATGCCAAGTACTTCAGTAAATTGAATTTGAAATCAAGATATCATCGGGTACGAGAAAAATAAGAAGATACCTAGAAGACCTCCTTCAATACAAAGAAAGGTTTGTATGAGTGGTTGGTTATGTCATTCGGCTTATGCAATGCACAAGATACATTCATGAGACTAATGAATGGTGTTTTATGCCCTTAACTAGATTCATTTGTTATTGTTTATTTGGATGATATATTGACTTATAGTGCTACCTGGGAGGAGAACATATCACAACTTATGCAGGTATTAAATACTCTGAAAAAGCACCATCTATTGGCCAATCTCAAGAAATGTGATTTTGATCAACAACCTTTGGTGTATTTGGGGTATCTGATCAGTGGAGGGGACATCAAGATAGATATTGCAAATATGGAGGCCATCATGAAATGGCTAGTTCCTACAAATGTCATTGAAGTCAGGAGTTTTTTTGCGACAACACAATACTTGTGAGATTTCATAGATTCATTTTTAGTAGTAGCTGCACCAGTCCACACCATAAAAACAAGTGTTAAGAATTTCTAGTGGGTGAATAATCAACAAAAGGATTTTTATGAGTTGAAAATAAATAGCAGTCAAGCACCAATGCTCATGTTACCAAACCTACATAATCCCTTTGAAGTGGATATAGATTCAGGTTGGTATGCCATGGGAGCCATTTTGATGCAAGGAGGAAGGCATGTATGCTATCATTCTGAATTATTTCATGGGGCATTTCTCAACTACCCTACCTACAACAAGGAGCTCTATGTATTGGTAAAATCTATCAAAAAGTGGAAGCACTATCTGATGGGAAAGGAGACCATCATCCACACACATCACTATCCACTACAGTATTTGCAGACCCATAGTAAGATACAACAAACTAGGCATTGCAAGTGGATGGGGTTTTTACAACAATTTCATTTGGTCATAAAGTATAAGAATGGTAGCACAAATAAGTTGGCAGACATTATTTCATAGCCACCCACACACTACTACATATGAGAGGATTATTCCATGAAAATTTTCCACACTTCAACTAGTTTCATATTTTTTTTAAATAGGGCAGGATTTTCATCGATATTGCCACGAAAGTTCGTCGCAATATCGATGAAAATCTTATTTAAATCTAGTTCGGATTTTCATCACTATAGAGACTAACTTTTGTGGCAATAGCGACGCAAATTTTTCCTATCTCATTGGTCAGTGTTAACGGCTAGTTGACTATTTTATCTATATATGTGTGACTTTAAGAGACTTTGTGACACAATTGCTATAGTTGCGACATTGTTCTTCGCTTTTGTTAGATTTGTTTATTTTTTCCGTCACCCACTGGTTGAACAAATCCAATTCTCGATCTACATAGCTCGGATTTTGAACTTTCAAGGTTAGTATGTTATTTTTTATTGATGTGCTCATTTAACTTGTAAATTTTTTTTTAAATGTCCAAATTTCATTTAGCTTGTTTTTTCCTTGATAATATATTATAATATGTGTATTACCATATTTCATGTCTTTGGTTTTTGGGTCTAGTTAGTATATTCTATGGAAACGGGTATGTGGATTCCATAATATTCTAGGTTTATGGAATCCACATACCCTTTTCCCTTCAATTGTAGCTATAATCTCTCTCTCTTTTCATTGATAAAGATATGGAATTTCTCTTGAAACTCAACCCTGAACGGTGAAATGATAGTAATTGATTGCCATTTTCTTCTCTCTTTTAATTTTTAAGACCTGACAAAAAAAAACCAACAAATCTTGTTTGAATCTTTTATACCACTTGTTACATCCCTAAGACCCAAAAGGGATCACATTTGCATAAATTGAAAATAATATAACAGTGACAATAATGGTTGGGATACTTTCACACCTAATGGTTGGCTACTTGCACTTACTAATTCAATTAAATGAAGGAAGAAATCTCCATGAATAAAATATTGAAGTCGATTGTTATATTGATATATGATAAGTTATGGTATATATAAGATAGGGAGGAAACTCATGTTTATAACAACAAGGGTAATAGCTGCAATTAATATATTGTAACATTTCCCTCTTCTGCATAAATTCTTTGCTATCTTCAACATTTCCCTTTTCTGCATATAAATTAAGAGAAATATTAATAACATTTCCCTTTTCCGCATATAAATTAAGAGAAACATTAATAACATTTCCCTCTCCCGCATAAATTCTTTGCTATCCTCAACATACTGTAATAAATAATGGGTAGGTTGGCATTAGTGACAAGATAGCCTGTTGATATTACATATAATTATTAATGTACGAGAGATCATCCATTATTTAAGCATGCAAAACAAAACCCAAGACTAAATATTGTGGTTGACGTGATCGGGTCTGTACATTTTGCAAAACAAAGTACGAGAATTTCCATTATTTAAGCATGAAAAACAAAACTTGAGGCTAAACGTTGTGGTTGATGTGATCGGGTGTGTACATATGGACAGCGGAGAAAGTGCTATATTCCCTGCTTTAGCAGGGACTAATAAGATACATAAACACTAACCCTAAACTTGTGTTAGGTGTATATGTCATTATTATATAAAGAAAATCTTTGTACAAATATGACCTTATTATAAAGATGTTATCTATGTCATCATGATGTTGATCCTCTACACATATGATCACCTTATTATAAAGATGTTGACCTTATTATAAAGATGTAGGTCACTGCAAATAAACATATCATAATCAAAAGGAGTAGCCAAAATATAAAAAATTGACAACTTAATGTTTGGTATGGTGTAGATAAGACAATTACTTGTCAGGACAAGGATTTGTCACAATGAACGAAAATGACAGGAAGCTTGCTCGGTTAAGAGATACATTAGAGGCGAGGGGCGATGGAAAATGTTATTTCCCTTGCTATGATTGCAGAGGCTTGCAAAATAGAATACTTTTAATAACAATAGCTCAAAAACATTGCAGGGAGAAGGGGCACGCCGAAGGGGGTTATGAATATCGTCCCTTGGTAAGAGGATTCAATATTTAATGTATTCTCTGTAATAATCAGTATATCATGAATTTTAGTAATATTTCTTATCGGGATTTTTATATTTTCTATACACA
>ML777558.1:368986-381420 GCA_009831015.1 Picea engelmannii | reverse complement strand
TTGTCCTTTTCTTAGTTTTAAAGATTGCCATTCAATTATTGCTTTTTCTTTATAACCCAAAGGATAGAATTGTTTCCTAAGTGCATAAATGAAATCCTTCCATGATGGAAATACATTACCCACATTTTGTGTTCCTTTTTGCAACTTGCTCTGCCACCAGATAAGAGTTGTACCTGCAAGTCTCAAAGATGTCAACTTGATTCGTGTGGCCTCATCCTCGATCTGTTGCACACTGCAGTATACCCCCATCTGCCTGATCCAGTTATCAATTTTTTCTGCATTTACTTCACCATCATATATGGGCAACTCAAATTTTACATCAATTTTTAACAATGGCATTTCATGTTTATTCTTATGAACATTTTTCTTTCCACTAGATTTAGAACTTGAACTTGAAGAAGAAGGAGAAGAAGGAGGTTTTGATGGAGGTGAAGGAGTAATCTGAGGATGGTCCTCTTCCTCTTCACTTTTTCCTTTTGAATAATTACCCAAAATTGGTCTCTTTCGTTCCAAGTAATCTTCGTACAAAAATTGCACCATCTCCGACATAGCAAGGAATGTTTTTCGGAACTCTTTCTCATCTTGATAAATTTCTTATTCCGATGCCATCTTCTCCCTGTGAGAAGCTCTTTTTCTCAATCCAATTAATGGATTCTCTGCAAAAATCTCGCCTTCACCACACTGTAGATTTTCCCTGGTTAACATGCAACTCAAATCCAAACGTCAACTAGCTCTGATACCACTTGATCCATAGGATTTTTTAATCACTTATGCTTGAGTTTTAATTTTGCATGCGTTAATTAACCATTTGAGAAAACTTAGTGAAGAATGAGGATAGAAGAGAAATTATTACAACCATATACACATATGCAGATCTGAAATGAAATAATAGACAGCAAACTATAACACGCAGATTGATAACGGAGTTCGGCACAACTTTGCCTATGTCTCCGGGCCTTTTTCTCTGTGGGGGAGGATTATGTATTTTTGTTCAAATGATAAAAAGTACATCGCTGCAATGCCAAATGGTTACAAGACTGATCTAGTCATGTTCGTCCAGATCTCAAGAACCCAATAAAGAAAACGACACGCAAAATGGATGTCCGGATCTCCCAGAAATGATCCGACAGTGTCTCCTCTTCAAAAGCTTCTCTGCATCAAAATGGCTTTGGCTTGGCTTATCTTCAACATCATTCTGCTCTGAATTCCCTCCAAAATGATCCTCCATGGCCTCAAACAGGCCTGGGTTATATAGTTGGGAAGTTGGTTACTCATCTCCAACTTCCTCCCAAAATTTAGGCTCCAAAACTACCCAATAACTCCCAAAAATGGAGAAAACTAATTAAAAATAGGTTACATAACCATAAAAACCCAAATTATAGTTACAAAACCCACTTTATAGTTAATTTGGGTGCTAGCTCCCGAACCCTGGGGGTGCGCACCTTCTGCATGGTCGTATGGATTCATATGGCCAAGCACTAGCCCAAAGGGCTAAGCGTTGGCCCCTCTCCATTGGTTCGCTCCTGGTTCTGTGGGTGCTTTGCACGGGACCTCGGGATAACAATTACACCTGCGCATTTGTAGCGGTCCATTGTAATAAACCCGCGCTCTCGGTATCGTGGCATAGTAGCATATGGCCACGGGCTATACATTGTAAAAAACCCTGCGTGAAATGTTTACGGTCACACAACAATGGATATAACCATGGGTCAGGGCTAAGCCCCGGCCCGACCCCCCTGCACCAATATACAATGTCAAATTTAAATAAATATTGTGTCGAATGGTTAATAAGTACCACCGGTCGGGAGGGAAGTTAGCCCAACCCTACCAGTCCTTTGCGCTACGGGAGGTCACCGGTTCGAATCCTGTCCAAACCATAACTTTTACACTAAAAATTGACAGCCAATTACGGGGTGCCACGTGGCAGCCCGTGACTGGGCCATGTGGCACCTTAAAAACCAACCAATTTGTGCCACGTGTCAGTCGCCTATTGGTCCACGTCAACTTGCCACATCAATCATTGTACTACCCAGTCAACTTGCCACATCAATCACCATACTACCCAATCACCTTGCCACGTTAGCTGATGACGTCACCCGTGCCACATGTCACCCTTCCAGTGGTGACAGGTGTCACCTCGGGATAGGTCCAACTATACACCCAAATGTCCAAATCTGCCTGTCACATGTCATCACTCAAGGCTTCCACGCCACCTGTATGGACCTACCACGTCAACGTACAGACATGCCACGTCAGTGTCTGTACGAACTGTACAGACTGTATAGTCAGCAATTTTTTTGCCTGTTTGACTTTTCGGACATAATGCAATATCTTCTTCATATAGAGTCTGTTTGACAAAGTAAATATACCACTGGAATCAGGAAGACGAGACAGACACAATGGCATAGGTTTCGTCGCATTCTGAGCACTTTCATTTTTGAGCACTTTTCAAGCCTTGTCAGGCTTCTGGATCCAATTTCGGATCAGGTAGATTGGGTTGAAAGGACAACTTCTAGGGAAAGAAAAGTGGTACTCTATGGATATGGTAGAGGAAAAATTTTGTCACCTCATTCAGTAAATATTTTTGGGACCAAAATCCTCCATAAATTGGGAGGTATGATCCATATTGGATCATTATATTTTTTTTCATCTATCTTGATTCTTTTAGAGTGGAAAAAACTAGGGTAATTAGCTTGCAGGGTCATTTTAGTGTTAGGTCTCATTTTGGAAAATTGGGGTCTGGAACCTTCTGAAACATTTTGAGGAATTAAATGATGTTTTTTTTTGGATTTTGGTGTCTGGAACATATGCACACCCCCTTTATGGTTTTCTACACTATGATACCTTTCCAATGGTGCAAATTGTGCATCAAACAGAGCTCATATGAAAATGGTATTCCTCCCAAAAGTTGACCTAGTGTTGACCATCATGGTATGAGAGGATGCCACATCATCCGCTGTTACTCACGCATATGGGGATAGCCATGTGAAGAGTTTCAAGAAGATTCTAGAAGGTCCAAAATCCTATCACAATTGAGGGTTGAGGAAGTCAAAAACCTACCCCTAGATGGCTATCGAGCTATGTTATATACCAACCCACAAGGAGGATAAGCGGTTCCATTATGTTGCATTGTATATTAGTCCATAGCTGAGAAAAACATATGAGAGTGGTATTCTGTGAGCATAATAGAGGAGATATTTTGTAGCAGTCATACATGCCACATGTCAAAGGAAACTCCAAAGAGAGTGTCATCATTTCTATGCCAGAGAAAAGAGAGAAGAGAAGCCTCACCTTCTAACATGTTTTTCTCTGATAATGGGTTTCCCAAGTCATATCTTATGTTTATTTGTGGATGGTGTGATCATATTTATTGTTCTCTATTTTTCACATTTTATCTATTTAATGTATAAGCAGAAAAATCAGTAACTAACTATTCTAGAAATCAAAAGAAAAAATAAACCTAAACAATAATGATTTCAGTTATTTATCAGATATGTCATGAAAAACTATTCCAGTGGAATCTCCATGATAGTTTGTAGAACAATGGTGGAAATTTTGATTTGTATATAAGGTGATATACAATCGATGAGTTATTGCAATGATGAGCGTTTCATATATATAGATCATATGGTGACCATCCATGAAAGGATGTGTCCCTTGGATAACAAATAACTACTTATTTATTATATATATTTATACTAAACTAGCCTCCACAAAAAACACAACTTTTCACTTTTTACTTTTCACATTATGAAGAACGACCATAGTTACAAAATTCAACACTCCCTCTTAACTAGGAAGGTATTCATAATCATCTGCAAATTGGTTGTCATATGATCACTCCCTCTTAATTAGCAAGGTATTTATCATCATCTGCAACATCAATAGAATCCTTTCATATGCTCTAAGAGAATGTCTTCTCGGTGTTTTCCAAACATCAACACTCCCTCTCAAAGAGAGAGACATTCTTCATCATGTTGTGATTTTCTATGAATTATACAAACTTCTCCCTATACTCATGACATATGTATTTCAATATTGGGAGATGTTTCTCTCCCACATGAACTGAGGGGAAACTCCCTCTGCAACTCTCCCTCTGAGCCAGTTGACTCTCTCTAAGATCAGTATCACTCTGGGTCTGCATGTGATAGCATCTAGAATCTTGAGTATTTATTATTCCTTGTCAAATTACCATGACTAAGACAAATACTACACCAGGGTCATTTAGCACAGGTACACCCCTGTGAGTGAGTGCTATCGTGATGCTAATTGACACATGGAAGGCACCTCGAGTCCATATTATTCTTTGTCATGATCAAGGAAGCACTACACCTGGGCTCATTTACCACAAGTACACCTTTGTGATAATTGTATCATATCTCCCTTGGTTTGCAGCCCAATCTAGGAGAAGGTTCACCCAATTCTTACTCGGGACATTCTCCACAGGTACACCCATGTGGGTGAATGTCTGCTTGATGTTTCCACACACTGGAGGAACACCAGAACAATGAGTCTTTTGTTATTTTAAGACTATGCTTGGGCCATTCACCACTAATAAAATCACCATGACCAATCCTGGGAGAATGTTTTCCCGATGCTGAAACATCAACAACAACATCATCAACTGCCACAACCTGATCAGTATCCTGGCACATGGCACATCATACAACATCAACTATCTAAGCCACACCTTATCTAAGTAATTTGGGCATGATGTTGCAGGTGTCAAGCATTGTACACTCAACTGAGTGTTCCTAGGCTACAAGAACGATTCTTCTTAATATGGTCACTAACTGTAAGACAAGAAGAATGTTTTTCCTATATCTCCCCACTCTGGTCACTATTGTGAACTCAGGGAGAATGACCATTCTTCCAACTTTAGTCACTACCTGTGAACTCAAGAAGAATTTGCATCCTAGACCACTCTCTCCACTGTATCATCTCTAATATGTACTATCATGGTGTGAACACATCATATCTAAGCTTTACTGGGATGATGTGGAGTATCATCTACATCATCTCCAAGTTGTACTAGCATGATGCTTTTGTATTATATCTAAGTTGTAGTAGCATGATGTATATCAGTGCCTCTACATCATCTCTAAGTTGTACTAGCATGATGCTATTGCATCATATCTAAGTTGTACTAGCATGATGTGATTCAATTAACTGTATCATCTCTAAGCTATACTAGCATGATGTTAATGCATCACATCTAAGTTGTACTAGCATGATGCTACTGCATCATATCTAAGTTGTACTAGCATGATTCTACTGCATCATATCTAAGCTGTAATAGCATGATGCAAGTCAGGTAACTCCATAATTTCTAAGTTGTACTAGCATGTTGCTTCTGCATCCTATCTAAGTTGTACTAGCATGATGTAGATCAATTCCTCTTCATCATCTCTAAGTTGTATTAGCATGATGCTATTGCATCATATCTAAGTTGTACTAGCATGATGCTAATGCATCATATCTAAGTTGTACTACCATGATGTAGATCAGTGCCTCTGCATGTTCTCTAAGATGTACTAGCATGATGCTACAACATCATATCTAAGTTGTACTAGCATGATGCTACAACATCATATCTAAGTTGTACTAGCATGATGCAAGTCAGGTAACTGCATCATCTCTAAGTTGTACTAGCATGATGCTAATGCATCCTATCTAATTTGTACTAGCATGATGTAGTTCAGTTCCTCTGCATCATCTCTAAGCTATACTAGCATGATGCTACTACATCATATCTAAGTTGTACTAGCATGAAGTGAGCCAGGTAACTACAACTTCTCTAAGTCGTACTAGCATGATGCTAATGCATCATATCTAAGTTGTACTAGCATGATGCAACTCCAGACATATGTATCATATCTAAGTTGTAATAGCATGATGAAAAAACATCGTATATACTGGAGTTTTACTTCTCCCTTATAGACTCAATCACATATGTAATAACACTTGATCTCAATGTGCTTTAACCTGTCATGGAACACCAAGTTCTCTAAAAGATTCACACAACTTTCATTGTCATATAATATTACGATTGAATCTGACACCTGATCAAATAGCCCAGAAATCAACTTACAAAGCCATACTGCTTATGTACAAGCATCAAATGTTGCAATACACTCTGCCTCTATAGTGTTGAGTGCAACAACCTTTTGTTTCATGCTAGCCCAAGATATCATAGCAAAGAAAAAACTGAAACATACACCATAAGTAATCTTTCTATCACTTGCACTCCCTTCCCAATCAGAATCTATATATCCTTGCAGTTGTACATCACTGTTTGAGACATATCTTAGACCATAATTTAGCGTGCCATGAAAATATCTCAAAATGTTCTTTGCGGATATCCAATGCCTCATGTATTAGTTCCACCTGAACTAGCTCAATGTGGTCACAATGAAGCAAAATTCCGGCCTTATATTAACCAAATACATCAATGAGCCAATCAACTGTCAATACGTTGAGGGGTCTACCAAATTAAAATCAGAGTCTCTCAACTTCTTTAGGTTTTTCACCATGAGAGTTTCCATGGATTTGCAATTCATCATCTCAAACTTCTGAAGGATATTCACAACATACCTTCCTTCACTTAGCAACATTTCACCTAGCTTCTAACATACTTCTAGTCCCAAATAATAGTGCAAGAGACCAAGATCCTTCATGTCAAATTCATAGCCTAGCTCTCTCTTACTCTAAAACAAAACCTGTTATCGAGTCTACCTCATTGGTTGCTCCATCCTCTCACCATATCATCAATTTTGACCGGATCCTGAAGGCTACTTCAAATGTGTATCAAATTTGCGGCTCTTGGAAGACAACAACAATGTCGTGAGCACCTCCCCAAGCAACGACATATATCCATCGATCATTTTGTATCATTGAGCTTCTTCTTTGTCTAATGTGGATTGACTTATTTTTAGGTTCACCATATCCACCACGCTAACATGGATTGACTTATATTTAAGTCCATCGAGTCCATGACTTTCAACTTTCAAGTGCAATCAAAACCAACACTTCTTCTTAGACAAAGGACACAATTACACAAAAAATAGTGTGTGGTGAACTCAATGTCACTCTTTCTCGTGCTTCATATCGATCATCTCAAGTGTGCGACTCATTTACATTCTGCCAACATCCTCAGTATTCGTGGGACTCTTCAATAGATGCCATTGTTACCCTCCAAGGGATCCTTCTTCCAGCCATGTTGTCACATGGGCAGGAAACCCTACTTTGACTAATGGAACCACCTAAACGGTGGTGACCTCCACTCAAGATGACAAGGGAATTGTAATTATAATGTTGATCTCGTTCATCACCGATATCATCTTTTACACAATCTAATATGACAGTGACATTTCCACTTGATACATATTCTAGCTCCAAACAACAATAGTTGTGATCCAGCTGCAATAAATCATAAACAGTCATGCTTGTGCTTGCATATATACACTTTGACATAGCCCATAATAACCTATCCATGCCTATGTGGACTCATTGAAACGAGCCATTGAATTAGTAGCTTATCATATTGGCCAACAAATTTCATTTGGAAAATCCTTTCACGACATGATCATTTACATATGTCCACAGAGCAGTGTATGGCTTCTGGCAGGTCAATCACATTGATGTTAACCTCACTCCTTCGACAATTGTCTGCCCTTTCATTTTTCTTTTGAAACTTTCTCACCAGATTTGTGCCATTAGAATTTCCTCTTATAACACAAGGTGTGCTTCTTTGAACACAACGATTATTAAATGACCTTAAATGGGGATCTACGAGGATTAACTACTTACGCCCTGGCCTTAAACGTGGTGGATTCTCACGCCAGGAAGAACAACTCATTATACACTTGCAATCCATTCAAGGGAATATGTTTGTTTCTGTTTTTCTCCATTCCAACTCTGCTCTATAATTCCTTTCTTTTCTTTGAATATTCACTGCATTCTATTCCTTGCTCATCTCCCCATTAATACCACGCTAAGTAGGTAGTCTCAAATTGCATCCCATTTGTCGGGCCGCACGGACAACGAAATAAAGAATTATTGAAACGGTCACACCAAAAAGAATAAGCAGAAGATGAAACGACGCCCCTCCTCCTCCACCAATACGAAATCTAATATCCGGCCTTATCGTACTGATACGAATGCAGTCCGCGGAAGCCCATCTTACCTTTCAATTCGGTGGCCACTGAAGAGAATCAAAGTCAGTCTTTAGTTGATCGGGACTTCACCAACAATAACCTCATTTCTCAGCTCTGGGATTTTGCTAATTAGCATACCCATTGGAGCGTTTCAAATCATGCAGTTTTCATATCTTTGAGTCTAATGAAGTCCTTACATATTACTTTGTTGTCTCCACAAATAAATGGTTGAGCTTCATTTATCTGGTGTTAATATTTTAATTTATGTTAATCACTTAGGTGGCAATCAGTTAGCTATCAAAGTAATTTTTAAATATGATCAGGTAAATGTAAAAAAGTAAACACATAAACGGATGTCTTTATAATAGCTAGGAAGTTAATGATTGAAATCACAGCCATTTATTTTGTGTGACTATTAAGAATATTCCAGCCATATTTAATCCTGTCCATAGAAAACTTATTAAGCACTAAACCTCTATTAAATCTGCCCATTGTCAATAGGTATACACCTTTGGAAGTAATAAGTAGTTATTTATTATATATATTTATACTAAACTAGCTTCCACAACAAACATTGCTTTTCACTTTTTACTTTTTCACATTGTAAAGACCAACCATAAAAACTTACCATAGTTACAAAATTCAAGAGAAAGTTGTTGGTAATATCATTGAGCAAGTTATTTTTATTTTAATTAATCTGTTATGTAGTGATAGCTATGTTGCACTAGAATTGTCGAGTAATGTATTCTTTAAAAGTGCAAACATAAGAAATTTTGGTTATCTCAGTTGGCTACATGATTTAAGAGTAAAATCATTGAGTTGATAGAAGATTTCTCAGTTGAAATGAATGGACTACTCACAAGGGTAAATTTGAATATTTTAACTTTCGGTTAAAATAATATTCTAATTAGCATGATTTGGTTAGTAGCCCATAAAGTAAGGATTTTTACAATGAAAACTTTGAGTGTATAAATTATGATGGGAATCCAAGTTTGGTGAAAGCAACTTCCATATCTATCTCTATTAGACAGATTCCAGTCTTATAGATGAAAAGAAGTTTCGAAAAAGGCTGCTACTTTTACACAATTCATGTATTAGAGCCAACAAAAACAAAGGGTCAAAGTTCAAAGACTATATAATACTCCAATAATTTTAGGATGTATTTCTAGATGAGATGCATGGTTTACCTCTGAAGAGATATATTTATTTCGCAATTTATCTTATGTCGAGATTTGCACCGATATGAAGAGCTCCATACATATGAATACGCCTGAGTTGAGTTGAAAATACAACTTTAAAAAATTGTTAGAAAAAGGGTATGTTAGATCAAGTGTGTGTCTTTGGGGAGAACCAATACTCTTTGTTAACAAAAAGGGTGGCACTCAAATATTATGTATCGATTACAGAAGTTGAACAAAGTGATAGTGAAAAGAAAGTACCATTTACCCCATATTGATGATATGTTTGATCAAGTAAGAGGAGCAAACATATTTTCAAAGATTGAATTGAGATTGGGATATCATTAAGTCGTGATCAATGATGAGGATATTCATAAGATAGACTTCAGAACAAGGTATGGTAACTATGAGTTTATGGTGGTACCATTTGGACTTACTAATGAACTAGCCACATTCACGTGTCTTATCAACAAAAATTTTAGCAAATATTTGGATAAGTTTATATTGGTTTTTATCGATGACATTCTTATATACTTTGAATACGAATAAGAACATGAGGAACATATTTTATTTATTTAGTAGATACTAAGATATAATTAGTTGTATTCCAATTTCATAAATGTTATTTTTATAAATAAAAAATACAATATTTGGGACACATTATATTAGATCACGAAATTTCAATTGATCCAGAAATGATCAAGGACATTATGAACTAGCCCACTCAAAATAATTTGACAAATGTAAGGTCATTTATGGGACTTATAGGATACTACAAGATATTAATTTAGGGATTTTCAAAAACTGGTCATCCCATAACTTATTTGCAAAAGAAATGAGTAAAGTTTGTGTGGTGTAT
Source organism: Picea engelmannii (assembly GCA_009831015.1). Lineage (NCBI taxonomy): Eukaryota > Viridiplantae > Streptophyta > Pinopsida > Pinales > Pinaceae > Picea > Picea engelmannii. The sequence continues at coordinate 371,227 of ML777558.1, read as the reverse complement.
GAAATGTGAAGAAAGATTTCAATGGTTGAAACATCGTCTAACTAGTGCACCAATTCTAAAGATAGCATACCCAAAAAAAGATTCCATTGTGTGCAGAGATGCATATAAGGAGGAATAGATGAATCTCTTATGAAAGATAATCACATGACAAGTTATGAATGTTGAAGATGTTTATATTTTTGACTCACTAGTTCAATGGTAGTTAACTAGAGCTAGTTCTATTTTTAGACCATCCCTATTATGCATGCATGCATTCCTAAGAATAGCTCAATATTAGTTTTATTTTCTTAATTATGGAATGTTCTACTCTATATGAGTGTGTATAGCTCATTCATTTAGATTTTTTCGATCATTGATCAACTCATTGGAGTAGTGTGAATACATTTTCTCATTCTTCCATATTCAATATCTACTCCTCTTCTTGATAAGATTTGTTTGTACTTTCTTTATATAGGTCTCCTGTGTAGGTTCCTATGAAACATTGACATGGTATCAAATCTGAGCTACTTGGAACAAACCAAAAAATCCATACAAGATGGAAATAAGAGTTTTAGCGAGCGTAATCTGTGTATTTGACAATGTCGCAACCTCTCTCTATCAAAAAGTGCGGCAGTTGAAAGTGTTGCATCCTCTCCCTGTCGAAAGGTGCGACAGTCGCAGGAAAACTTAATAAATTTTTGTTTCTGGAAAGTTTCACACCTAATTTTGCACTATATCCTTCACACTAGGTGCGACAGTGTATCAGGTTTTCCATTGACAGGGTGAGACACTCTTGAAAAATTGTTTTTCAGTGATTTCTCAGGTAATTTTTTCTGGGTTTTTCAGAACCAGTAAGAGGGATGGATATGACACCAATTACTCAGTCAAATTTGGTGATAATACTCACTCCGTACAATTATTTTGAATGGAATCCAAAGGCCAAATTCCAACTCAGAAGGAAAGGATTGTACAATTTGACAATGGCGACAGAAACAGAACCTAAAACAACAATTGAGAAGACCATACGAGTGAACCGTAAGGATTAGGCCACAAGACTTCTTCTTGAATTGATTTCAGTTGATTTATGGTTTCATGTTTCCACATGCAAGACTCTAAACAAGATCTATACCACCTTGGAAAGAATCTTTGGAAAGAAGGATAGAGTTGAATACCTTGGATCCTAATTTTTTTGATAATATACAAGATTTCCTTACCAAGTTTAAATATTTGATATTGAGCTTGGAATCTTGTGGTATTTATAAGTCATGTAACGTCCATATAATTCTAAACATTATTTATTTTCATAAACCATTTATTTCCTAGCTGAAACAATAATTTCTTAGCATCATAGTGATTTCATAACAACAACTTTAATAACTCAAATTTATCAATAGAATACTGTTGTCATAACTGAAGAATAAATTCATAACTTAATAAGTACCTGGTTCTGATGCTAATTACTGTTGCCACTGTGCCTTGCTGCTGCCTTCCTGCTACCTGCTCCTTCGATCAATCCTGCCACAAACAGGAAAATAGCTGCCCAAAACTACTGTCCACCCTGCCAACTAGGAAAACGACCTAGCTCCAGGATATCTACGGATATCCTGACCCCCGTGCCCAAAACCTCTAGCAACGCAGTCGCTCAACTGATCAAAATGCCACAATCCATACAATACCAAGGTGCCCACAAAACCGCTGCTCACAGCCAAAAGCAGTCTGCTGCATCCATCCCCCCTCCGAATGGTGCACACGTCCCCCTCTTTGCACCCTTATTCCTCCCGACCGCCTCAAGCATTTACTCGCCCACCACCCTCCATACTCCCTCCATAAATGTTTTATCTTCTCGGGATTTCTGGGCTTCTTGCCCTGCATACGCAACCATTTTATATCATTTTCATTAATCCTTTAAATTATATTTCTCAGGTCTTTAAATGTGATCTATAATTAAATTATTACTTGGTTAACCAAAATTACTTTCCTTAATTAATTTTACTTTATGCTCTTTAAACATTTATTTAATTAGGGTCGTTACATACACCCACCCTTCAAGAAACTTCGTCCCGAAGTTAAGGCGTCTGATGTTACAATGAAAAGGCATGGTTCATACGTTCACAGCAACTAACTTGACAATATCAGTAAGTAAATCAAGAAGTCCATACATACTATTGTATATGTACAAGGAATGCATGTGTAGCTAATACATGTAAACCTCGTGCATGTACTAATAATCAAACTGTCATTCTTTAATAATGTATGCATTCA
>ML777558.1:283091-360919 GCA_009831015.1 Picea engelmannii | reverse complement strand
CTGTCCACCCTGCCAACTAGGAAAACGACCTAGCTCCAGGATATCTACGGATATCCTGGCCCCCGTGCCCAAAACCTCTAGCAACGCAGTCGCTCAACTGATCAAAATGCCACAATCCATACAATACCAAGGTGCCCACAAAACCGCTGCTCACAGCCAAAAGCAGTCCGCTGCATCCATCCCCCCTCCGAATGGTGCGCACGTCCCCCTCTTTGCACCCTTATTCCTCCCGACCGCCTCAAGCATTTACTCGCCCACCACCCTCCATACTCCCTCCATAAATGTTTTATCTTCTCGGGATTTCTGGGCTTCTTGCCCTGCATACGCAACCATTTTATATCATTTTCATTGATCCTTTAAATTATATTTCTCAGGTCTTTAAATGTGATCTATAATTAAATTATTACTTGGTTAACCAAAATTACTTTCCTTAATTAATTTTACTTTATGCTCTTTAAACATTTATTTAATTAGGGTCGTTACATACACAAGTAGACCAACTTATTCTAACAATCATGGCTAAGCTAGGACCATAATATATTGTCTATGTCTCCACTTTCCATTCTAGTAGATAACTCTTGGGATCAAAGTGGAAGATTCCTACCATGGACTAGTTCATTGATTCTCTCACACATGAGTAGGAAAAACACATTCAAATGGGATTAATTAAGGAACCCAAAGCACATGCACTCACCATGCAGGATGGAAAAGGGCGATCTAATAAAAAATCCAAATAGAAAGGAAAGAAGAAACAAAAAGAAAAGAAGATATATTCCAAACCCTTCAAGGATTATTCAGGTTCCAAAGACTCTTCAGATTCCAAGAAGAATAAGAAGGGAAAGCAATACACTTATTGAAATAAACTAAATCATTAGGAATCCACATGCCTGAAGAAGCAAATCGATCTTATGGAACAAGTAATTCAGTAGAATAACCTTGGAAACTTTATTCCTGAAGGAGACATGAAGAAGAAGGAAGAAGATCATGCTCCTAAGAAAGGTAATCATCATGCTCTCGTTGCAATTAATTCCTCATATGATTCATGTATTATAGATTATGTTGCATCACATCATATGGAAGTGAAATATGAATTTTTTACTTCTTTGAGTTCATGCTCAAGACCCCTTATTCTCATGGGGGATGATACTCAAGTAGCATTCGTAGGAGATGGAAGAGTGGAAGTCCCTAATGGTAGTGTTGAGAATGTTTTACATGTTCCAAAGCTATCTATAAATCTTCTCTTAGTCTATCAAATCACTCAAAAAGGCAAAAGGGTTGAATTTACATCACATTCAGTTTATGTACTTGACATGCATGACAATTCCATTATTGCAATTGGTGAGGAAGATCACAAATCAAGGTTGTATAAATCTACTAAGTTTGTTGACCATGAATCCTATTTACTACTTACTCATGTTGATGATAGTAGCATAGTATGGCATGATAGATTTGGTCATTTAAACTTTAGGTACATGCAATGAATTTCCAATCAAGGAATGGTCAAAGGCTTTCCATATATTTACATTTCTAAAGGGGTTTGTAAAGGATGCATTATTGGAAAGCATCCTGAAGAGAAGTTTGAAAAGGGGAAGGCAAGGAGAGCTTCCTCTTCCTTGGAAATTGTTCAAAGTGATATCATGGGTCCATTTCCACATCCTTTCATCATCAAAGAAAGGTATTTCCTCACATTTGTTAATGATTACTCACACTATAATTCGGTTTATTTTCTTAGGAAAAAGTCTGAATTTTTTTATCATCTTAAAGACTTCAAAGCTATGGTAGAGACACAGTCTGGGAAGAAGATAAAGATTGTTGGCACAGGGGTAGAACCAAGGTTCAACACTACAACAACACACCAACAAAACCCTAACTATAGGCCCTTTCGGTAACACCTGCGAAGTAGATAAAGTCTCACCTGAGGTAGAGGCAGGGGTGGTTGCAGGACTCCAATGTCTGCAACCTTAGCTAGGACACAGATATGTGATTGTAAAAATTTAACAGAGCACTTAGTAGTTACAGTTCATCAATATTCGCCTTTAGCTTACAGCGCATATAAACCCTAATAACAGAACGGTGCAGTATTCACACAGATCCAATATAATCAAGCACTGAGCACAACAACATAGGTCAGATCTAGCATTCATTCACATTATTAAACACTAAGATATCATATCAGATTCATCGAACATACATCAACACACTAATAATTTAATCACATAAACAAGAGAACACCCAAAACATACAAAGCAACCACAACATAGGATATACGTGGTTCACCCCCTCCCTAGGGCTACGTCCACCAATTCTTCTTCTCTTTATTGTCTTATATCAATATTCTACATGCACATAGCCTTGAGATCTTACTCTACAGAAGACAGGATCTCTGCACACTTCACTAGATCCTCCTACCCTGAGTTACAACACAAAGCCTTCCACAGTCTCTACGATCACTTGCACTTAGCTCTGCAAGTATTACACAGTATGCACAAAGCAATTACAATTACCATTTTCACTTAGCACCTAACATCACATATATGTCTCTTTCTTACATTGCCTAGACATCTATTTATACATTACAAAATCGATCCTAAACATGGGTAAACCCATGGGCCGACATCCCCATACCCATTACATAATCCCAAAACCAAAAAATCCTTAAAAGGGGGCCAAGATCCCGTGATCTTTGCTTTGAATTGCGCTCCACCTTTGACAACCTCTCAAAGTCCCAACTCCCAAAAGTAGGCAAACATTACCATTGATCCTCAAAACTTAGTCAATAGCCAACAGGCCCCCAACACTTGCCTGTGACTTGTCTCGAGTCACTCTAGTCTAGGTAGCTCTACTTCGAAAGCCTCCATATTGGCTCTAGCTGTTTCGACCTGTTGTTGTGCCACGACCTCATGTTCGGTGAACTATTGGATTACTGCTTCATTGACAGCTCCCTCTAAGTGTTGTTCAGCTGCAGTGATGACTTGCTCCAGTTCTTCTCCTCAGCCTTCAATCTCTACGAATAGTTGGCAAGCCTCATCCTGTATTGGTTGGAGCCTCTGAGTCACTTCCATGAATTTACTCTGAATGGTGTGGAACCGTTGTTGAGCAGTGTGTTGTTATTGGGATCGCTTCATCCTCTCAATGGCTAACAGGGGCTTCAACTGTGCCTGTACCGTTTTTCAGGGGCCTCCTGGAGCTGTGACTCCAGTGATTTTAATTCAGAATCCTCAGTGAGTTGTTCATAATTCTGGGCACTGCGATCACTTAGTCATTTACATTCCATGGCGAGGGCCTTGATTCTTTCAACTACGCTTTGAGTAGTTGCTTCCATTTGATCTCATACATCTGGCAGAGTGTTGGGAACTGTTCGTAGATCTAAGTATGTTATTCTTTGTTGTAGTTGCTGGATAGCTTCCGCGAGTTGTGCTACTTGATGCTCCACTCAGTCTTTTTCCTTTGGTTCTAAGCCCTTCACAGAGCGAATTTCTATGTCGACTGCTTCTTTGACTCCAATTTGTTCTGTGAGAAACTGTTATTTTTCTTGCTTGGCCTGTGCCCTCTCTTCTTAAATCTTGGCTTGAAGGTCCTCCTTATCCTTTTTTGCAACCCGACGTTTCTCTACCATTTCTTCCTGGGATTGTTTCAAGGTTGATGTGGCTTGGTCTTTCTCAGCTTGTGCTCGACAAGGTGAGCTTCGATCGCATTAGCAAGTCTGTGGAGTTGGGCAGGCTCATCTCCCAACTCTGGTTCTTCTTATGGCGGAAGCAGAGTGGATACTGCGTGGCTGGATTGAAGGGTCTATTTTACCCCTCTGAGTTCAACCTCGATACTATCGTACATCTCCTCCTTCTTGGCTTCATGTTTCTACAAGATGTCCTACGAGGCATCTGCTATAGTTGTGATGATGAAGTCAAAGTCATCTACAATGAGCACATTCTGCATCTTAGTCAATATTTCTCTAGATTTCTTTCGGGAAGTGGGTTTCGTGGGGAAACCTTTCTTTTCTTCAAGGGATCAGCCTCATAAAAAAGATCCTTAAGTGGTGTTAATACGCCTTGCTTCTGTTGATCTTCTCTGCCATTTGTATCTTTTACTTTGTCATCACCCCCTTGGCCAGGTGATACTGAAGCAGTTTCTTCCGATGTGTTGCTCAAGTATTGGACTTCTTCAGTATTCTTTCTTCTGTTGGTTCCAGGTGTGTCATGTTATTTGTGAGCGACTTCTGAGCTATCAAGTTTGGGATCAGACATCTCTATAGTGTTAGCAGGGATGAGGAGGTCTATAGAATGGTCCTTGGTTATCTCTTTGAGGTCCTCATTTGAGAGCTTATGGTATGACTGAAGCTCCTCTTTATGTTCATCTGCACGTGTAGTGATATAGATGAAGTGTCGATCTACGTGAAACTTCATGATAGGTCTGAACTGGTACAAGGTGTTTGGCATCATGCAAGGGAAAACTTCAATGGTATTCTTCATTTGGAGATAGTACGTGTGGAAGATCATGTTTGACTGCCACTGTTTTCCCATATTTCTCGAGTACCAGAGCATGGTGAAATTCGCAGTGAGCGGCTCGAACAACTCGATGTCCGAGAAGGTCAAACCTTTCGGCATCTCCCAAGCGGTAAATGTGATGAGGATTAGGAGCCAACTAAAGTGGAACTTGTAGCCCTGATCCTAAGCTTCATGGCAGTCTAATTCTAGCTGGTTGACCAAGTACTTCGCCCAGTTCATCTAGAGTCCTTCTACACATTTCTCGGCGAGGTCAACACTGAATCCTGTGACCTATGTAGGTATGTTCTTTCTTATGAGATTTCCTTTGATCAGCTGGTAGGCCAGGCGCACTGTGCCATTCTGGATGGAAGATACCTTTTAGCCTCACATCCCCTTTTCTAAATCGCCATATGTGTCTTTGATATTCTGTGCCAATGCACGATCTGTAGCCTTTCCTGGATAGAAGTCTTGTGGGTTGGGCCCCTACATTCTCAATTCAGTGATCCTATGGATCAACGTTGGATTGAATTTGATGCATTGGTCTAGCCATAGGTAGCCGCCATGGTAACATGAGAGAAGGAGCTTAACACATGTGTAACCTCCTGGTGCCTTCCAAAGTGTGGAATCTTCATTACATTCAATAGGGTGGATTGTGCGAGGTTCATAGTCCACGGCTGGGGGATTATTTTTGAGTTCTTCCCCTTTGTCCTGGTCAAGTATTTCTAAGGAGAGAGAATACTATGGTTCTTGCGATCTCCTAGGTTGAAGTCATTAAACTTCAACATCGCGATATTATCCTACTGTGTTCTAACTACATGTATCCCCTTCGGAAGGTACACAGTAACCATGGTGTAATCAAAGTCCCTCGGGACATTGTCATGACTCACCGCGTCGACCAGAGGTAGGATGTAGTCTGGTAAGATGGTCAGGATTAAATTCGCATTGGCTAGGTCATATCTGTGCTTTGTTCTCTTCTCTACTGTCAGTTGGGATGGTCTGGATCCACGAGCATTCGATGGAGAGGCTTGCACTCCTCTCGTTGATGATGCTTGAATACCTATAGACATTACTTTCTCATCCATGAGATCGATGAGAACTTCTTCGACGAATTTCTCTGCGACGTTGAGCTCATCCGAAATACATGCTTAGATCGGATAACTCTGGTGGATGAATGAGTGTGAAATGCAATGGAATAGGTGTCGATCTCAATAAACACAACACAGTAGCAATGAGTTGGCTTGGATACAATTCGCAAAAGTGTTCTTGGTGCAACAGTCGACGGACTAAGTAGACACGATGTAACAGATCTCCCCAACGGATGAGAGGTCTTCATCAATGCGGTTCTATCCATTATGGCATGGTCCCAATGCTTTGATGGTGATTCTTTAGGCCATTACTGTTGTTCTAACCGTTCGGTTCATCAGGCTAATGGTTATAATGCTTCCAATGACTATATCGCTTCGCCATGGGGAAGTACCATGTTGCGTTTCTCTGATATCTCGACAAAGTTCCAGTCTTGCAAACCTTCCCTCTGCAAAGTCTCCTCTGGGACCTTCTGTAACTTTTCTATATTCTCTCTCTTCTTACTAAGTTTTCTAGCCTTCTTCCCGATGATCTTCATCTCGGTATTCCTTTTTCCATTCTGATTCTTATCTCCTTTTGGCATAGTAACTTCACGTTGTTGAGATTCTTTCATAGGGTCGGAGAGTAATACGTCTTCTCTCTTTGAGGTAGGTACTTCAGTCTTCTGTGAGTCTTCTTGTGTTCTTTTAACTTCGACATCCAAGTTTCTGGTTCTAAGTAGCTTCAATCTGTTCTCATGTTCTTCAGTCAAGTGTGCTATCCTCCTAGTCATGAAATCTTTTAATTCTTGCTTCTTCTACTCTAAGTCTTCCTTTTATTTTCTTCTAGCCTGATCCTTTTCAATCCAAGGTTTTCCTAGTAATATAGAAATTGGGGTGATGTTCTCAATAAATTTAACAATCTCAAAATCTTCCTCTGTCAAAGTTCCATGAGCACTCATAGATATCTGGGTGAGTCTTCCACATAAGGTTATCATCTTTCCTCTAAATAATCTGATTCCTCTCAATGAAGGAATCATATCAGGATTTCCTAAAGTTTCCCAAGTTCTTTCTGTCATGATATTCACCTGTGCTTCTTCATCCAAAACACAGTCAATGTTGAAGTCTCCTATTCTTGCTTCTATGCATTCTTTTTCTTTGAAGATCTATGTTAAGTTGATATTTCTGTGATCATTTAGGGTTTCTTTCATTTGTAGTAATACATTCTCTGATTCTTTCTAGGGTTATGCCATGGTCTCAATTTTGTAACCTTCCTCGGGGTTTTCTTGTCTCATATTCATTATGTCAATCTTAGCAATCATTATAGGGCAATCTAAAACTTCATAATCCATAGCTTTACAACAAAGACAACTAGGTCTTCTACCAAGGCATTCCTTAGCAAGATGTCTCGGTCTTCTGCAACTGTAACAAAGGGTTAGTATTCTTTTTCTTTGAAAGGACCCCCAACCTTTCCTGTAATGTGCACTAGGATAGTAGCTAACCTACAAAAAAATAGTTCTAGGATCCTGCATCCATTTGTTAGTCCAAACATTATTTCTATGCATAGGGATAACATATATTTCACTATTTTTTCCAGATCTACTCATATCAAACCTTCTTTCATCTAGTTGTGCCCTACTTTTCAAGCTAGGACAAAATTTATCAAACATACCTAGATCCATACTTTTGAAACAAAAATTTCCACTTATCTTACTTTTTCAATCAAAACTTTTCATTGTTCTTACCTTTATCAGAGCACAAAGCTTTCAGGTCTTACCTCTTTTCTTCAGATCTAACTCTTCTTCTTGGCACAGAGCTTCACAAGTCAAGTAGAATACTACGCACTAGGTAAACTGATCTACGCACAAAGATTTCTCTTTTCTTAAGTTCCCAACAATCATAGTTCTGGTCTCGGCAACTGAACCATTTTTTGGCATAGGGGCAGACCTAGGGTTCAACGCTACAACAGTGCACCAACAAAACCCTCACTACCGGCCCTTTCGGCAACACCTACGAAGAAGATGAAGTCTCACCTGAGGTAGAGGTAGGGTTGGTTGCAGGACTCTGATGTCTGCAACCTTAGCTAGGACATAGATCTGTGATTGTAACACTTTAACAGAGCACTTAGCAGTTACAGTTCATCAATATTCTCCTTTAGCTTACAATGCAGATAAAGCCTAATAACAGAATGGTGCAGTATTCACACAGATCCAATATAATCAATCACTAAGCACATCAACATAGGTCATATCTAGAATTCATTCCCATTATTCAACACTAAGCTATCATATCATATTCACCTAACATACATCAGTGCACTAAGCATTTAATCACATAAACAAGAGAACACCCAAAATGCACAAAGAAACCACAACACAGGATATACATGGTTCACCCCCTCCTTGGGGATATGTCTACCAATTATTCTTCTCTTTATTGTCTTCTGTCAATCTTCTACATGCACAGAGCCTTGAGATCTTACTCCTCATAGGATAGGAAATCTACACACCTCACTAGATCCTCCTTCCCTGAGTTACATCACAAAGCCTTCCACGGTCTCTTATGATCACTTGCACTTAGCTCTGCAATTCATACACAGTATGCACAAAGAAATTACAATTACCATTTGCAGTTAGCACCTAGCATAACATATATGTTTCTTTCTTACATCGCCTAGACATCTATTTATACATTACAAAATCAAGTATAAACATGGGTAAACCCATGGACCGACATCCCCATACCCATTACATAAGCCCAAAAACCAAAAATCCCTAAAAAAGAGCCGAGATCCCACAATCTCCGCTTCGACTTGCGCTCCACCTTCGACAGCTTGTCGAAGTCCCAAAAGTAGGTCAAACATGACCAAGGATCCTCAAAACTTGGTCAAGGGACAACAAAGATCCTTCGTACAGATAATGGGGGAGATTATATGAACAAATATATTCAAAATGTTTGTCGTGAGGATGGTATCTAGTTGTATCATACAGTTCCATACACTCCACAACATAATGGAGTTATTGAAAGGAAGAACAAATCTCTCAAGAATATGACCAGTTGCATGTTGCATGCAAGGTCTCTTCGTTCCAAGTTTTTGGTTGAGGCACTTAACTATTTTTCTTACATATAGAACAAATATCCTCATATATATGTTGAGGACATGACACCTTTTGAGTCTTATACAGGTGACAAACCAGAGGTCACACACTTTCGCATCTTTGGATCTCTTACATGGGCACATATTCCTTCTGAAAAGAGGAAAGCACTAGATCCACAAATCACACCTTGCATATTTGTGGTATATCTAGATGATGTGAAGGGGTACAAGTTGATTGATCACTCTACAGAACAGCTCATCATTGAGTGCAATGTTCATTTTGAGGAAATTCCTTTGCATGCACCACCAGTGCAACATGCAAAGACTATTTTGCTTCCATCAGTTCCAGACATTAGAGATGATGATTCCATACACTCGGATGCTACATATTCAGACTCAAATTTAGAGGATTTTGTACATGGAGTTGAGAAACTAGTACAACCAGATGAGGAGAGCCAACATCGGAGCTTCAGTAGATGCCCAAGTGCGACAATTCCACACTTCAGGCAACATGAAACCTTGGAGGGAATCCATTGGATTTAAGGATGACTCGATCTCATCATAAGGAACCTTCTCATGTACTTTCATCTTCTAAACCAGTGATGTGCATCCATTTCTATATGGTTCAATATTTTGATTCGCAACTCTACAATGAGGTTGTGGGAAATCCATTATAATAAACATCCATGTAGGAGGAGTATGAATCACTCCTAGAGAATCATACTTGGGATCTGGTTCCACTTCCACTAAGGAGGAAACTTGTCATATGCAAATGGGTCTGTAGCACCAAGAGAGCAAAATATGGTCAGGTGAGTAGGTACAAGGAAATATTAGTTGCAAAATGATTTTCAGCAGATTCATGGGATATATTATGATGAGACCTTTTTTCCTATAGTCAATATGGACTCCATTCTCTTGGGTCTACCCATTGTAGCAGCCAAAGGATGGGAAGTTCACCAAATGGATGTGAAGAATTATTTTCTTCACATTGATGTTTCATAGGAGATCTACATGGATCAGCCACTGGGTTTCATTCATAACTCATCTTTAGTATGCAGACTAAAGAAGTCTCTATATGGCCTCAAGTAGGAACCTAGAGCATGGTATGAAAAGATGGATTCTTATCTACTTTCACATGATTTTTTTAGATGTAAATATGATTGCAATGTTAACATGTTGAGGAATATTGACTCTTTGATGATTTTAGTAATCTATGTTGATGATCTTTTGATGACTGATAGCTCTACCTCAACCATTGTTGTGGTCAAATACATTTTCCATGACATGTTCTCTATGATAGACATGGGTCATGTAACACACCCGATGCCTAAAGTACCTTTTTAGGGGATGGGACATCAAAATTTCTGATCAAAATTCCTCTTTTCTCAATCATCTTGAATCCTCTTTTTGATACCTCCATCACCTTCTTCTCGACAAGAGTTTCCCAACGACTTCTACCATGCTCAAATCCGAGCTCTAGTTTGCAATTTATGGCCCCTCAAGGTTCTTTAAACCTTCATAAACCAGAGTCCCTTATAGCCACGTGGCACCCACGTGACTCCCTGCCACCCAAAACTACACATCATCATAGTATACAAGACTCTTCCAACCCAGAGTTGACATTTGTCTAGATCCTATAGGTCTAATAGGTTAATTAACCATTAACACATCAAAATCCCACTCTTTACCAAAATATCCAAGGTACTTGGATTCATTAATATTAATTAGTGCCTAAGTCTTCGAACTTCATAGAAATTCATGATCATGTACTTAGGGACACAAATATCCTGAATGTCAAAGTCCTAGAGATGATCCCTTTTCATTTAATTAATTATATTTAAATTATCCAACAGCTTGCAGGAGGGGGAAAGTAAATCTGGGCCTTTGTCTCATTTTGATTCATCCAATAACACCACTCCAAACCTCCATAGTTTTGAATTCCTGGACTCTTGAACGGTCCACACTTACACATGGAGACACATTAAATGTAGAGGTAGGGGTATGTGGATCTAGGCCTTCAATCGAATTAACCCTACCTGGGGTTGACACGTGGAAAGGGGCAAAGATGACATGTGGCCCCATCAATGGGTGGCACGTGTCACATTCCAATTGGCATATAAGGTCTTTAAGAAGCAAGAATCAAGGTGACATGTGGCATCTCAAACAAGGGTCCACATCACCTTGAGTGAAGTCAACATGCCATGTCACTCTGGACGGACTACCTCTGGAAGTCTCTAGCCTCTCCTACTCGTGAAATCTCTCAGAGCTTTGAAGTTCGAACTCCCGTCGACAACCTCAAAATACCCCTTATATCCCACGATCAATATGGGTCCATGTATATCCATATATCTACATTCTTCATTGCTTCGCAACTTCGGTGTTCAAGGGATCTGTTGTGTGATTTCATTTTTACTCCCAGAGTGGTCAGCATTAGGTTGACCATGATCTGTATCGAATGGTCAAGAGGGATCCTAACATGCCCTTGGATCGACGGTCCTCGTCTCTTCACAAATTCATCATTTAGGGGTTATACCTATTTAACACTCCCTTTCTCCTGGAGTGGTCAGCATCAGACTGACCACGATGTAGATCCAACGGTCATGAGAGATCCCAAAATGTCCCTTGATCTATGGTTCTCATAACTTTGTGAGTTTGTATTTTAGGGGTTCCACCTTCTTAACACTCCTTTTCACCTGGAGTGGTCAATGTCAAACTGACCACGACATAGATCCAATGGTCAGGAAAGATCCTGAATTTCCTGGGATCTATATTTCTCGTCACTTCATGAGTTTGGTGTTTGGGGGTTCCACCCGCTTAACACTCCATTTCACTTAGAGTATTACAATCCCCTCTCCTTTAAAGGAACACCGTCCTCAATGTTATACTTATTGATGTGTTCTATATGTACAGAAGTAAACAAAAATGGGTATGCATGTTTCATGGCATCCTCCATTTCCCATGTAGCTTCATATGGACCAAAGTGTTTCCCCTACACCTTGACCTGTGCAATGGTTTTGTTCCTGATTGGGATTTCCTTCCTGTCTATTATGCATTGTGGATCTAGTAGGAATTATCCCTCTGGTTCCTTCTAAATCACAAACCAATCAATTATATGATTAGGATTATGTACATATTTCTTCAGTAATGAAACGTGGAAAACATTATGTTCCTTCACTGTGGGAGGAAGTGCTAGTCTATATGCTATAGGTCTCACTTTATCCAAAATTTCAAAGGGTCCAAAATAATGAGGTGTCAGCTTGGCATAGGCTCCCATTCTCAAGTAAATTTTCTTGGGCCTAACTCGTAGATACAGATGATCCCCTTCTTTGAACTCTCGAGCAGTCCTTTTCTTGTCTACATATCTTTTCTATCTATCCTGAACTATTTTCAAATTATGTTTTATATGAACTATTTATTGTTCCATTTCCTTTAGTATATCTGGCCCGATTGTAATTATGTGTATTGGGTTATTCCAGCTATTGGAATATTGCATTGTCTACCATAGAGGGCCTCAAAAGGGCTCATCTTCAATGAATCTTGATAGCCATTGTTATATGTAAACTCTACCAGTGGTAGGTATTCTTCCCACTTCTTGGGTTGATGCATTACATGCATCCTTAACATATCCTCTAATACTTGGTTTACCCTTTATGTCTACCCATCTGTTTGAGGGTGATAGGATGTACTAAATAGCAGTTTAGTTTCAAAACCAACAAATAGATATTTCCAAAAATTTGAAGTAAATTTTGTATCTCTGTCATATATGATTTCCTTAGGTATGCCATATAGTCTAAATATTTATTTCATGAAAATATTGGAGATATCTATTTCCTTGCATGTTGATTTGATGGGAATAAAATGAGCAACCTTTCTCAGTTTCTCCACAACTACCATGATGGCGTCATTTTGTTTGGTTGATTTTGGTAACCCTATGATGAAATCCATGGAGATGGTTTCCCATTTCTATTCTGGGATTGGTAGGGGATGCAACAACCCTGATGGATGCCAGTGCTATGCCTTAACCTATTGACATTATAAACATTTAGCCAAGTAGTCATATATATCCCTTTTCAGTCCTGGCCAATAAAATAGTTTCCTAGTGGTTGTGATAATTTTCTGATAACCAAGATGTCTCGTATATGGTCTTTTATGTAGTTCATCCATTATGAACCTCTTCAAGTCATCATAATTTGGAATATACAACCTACCTTTGTAAGTTATCAGGTCATCAGTCAATGGTTGATAACCCTCATACTTCATCCCTGTGGACTCTTGCTCTATGTATGATTTCACAATCTTGAAAATTGCATTTGTTTCTTGTGCACTTTTGACTCTTTCCTTGACGTATGATTCACATGTTCTTACAACTGCTAAGTGAATCACTTTCATACTTCTACTAAGGGAATCAACCACCCTATTTTTTGTTTCCTTTAATATGTCTATTTTAAAAATCAAACTCACTAAGGAGAGCCATCCATCTAGCTTGTCTAGAATTGGGTTTTGGTTGATCAAAAATATATCACAACCCACTATGGTCTGTCATAAGCACAAATATTCTACTTAGGAGTTAATGCCTCCACATTTTTAAGGGATTTACTATGGCGACCAATTCCAAATCATGGGTCACATTATAGATTTCATGCTCATTCGATTTTCTGGATTCGTAGCAAATCACGTGTCCTTCTTGTATAGGGAAACCTCTAAGACCTTCCTTGCAAGAATATGTACACACAAGGAAGTCCTTGTTTTGGTTTGCAATCTTCAACAAAGGTGCATTAGTTAGGAGGTATTTCATCTGTTGGAATCTCTCTTCACATTCTGGTGTCCAAATGAATTGAACTCCTTTCTCTGAAGGGAGGTGATTGGGAAACCAATCTTGGAGAAAACCTTTATGAACCTTCTAGAGTATATTTCTAGGCCCATAAAGGATATGATATCAGATACATCCTTTGGGGTAGGCCAATCCATAATGGATTTGATCTTGCCAGGATCAACTGCCACTCCTTCTTCAGAAATAATATGGCCTAAGTAATGGACTTATTTTTGGAAAAAGTCACACTTACTAAATTTAGCATAGAGTCGACGTTCTCTTACCACTTGAAGCACTAACTTGAGATGTTCTTCATGTTCTTCCCTACTCTTAGAATAGATTAGGATATAATCAATGAAAACCAACACAAATCTATCTAGGAACTTACTTAGTACATTACATTAAGCACATAAAAATGGTTGGTGCATTGGTAAGCCCAAATGGCACCACCACAAATTCATAGTTCCCATATCTTGTCCTAAAGGTTGTTTTTTGGATGTCTTCATCCTTAATTTGGACTCTATGGTATCTAGACCTCAATTCAATCTTGGAGAAAATTCTAGCACCCCTTAACTGGTCAAAAAAGTCATCGATCCTTGGCACGGGATACTTATTCTTAATGGTCATCTTATTGAGTTGTCTATAGTCTATGCACAACCTGAGTGTGCCATCCTTCCTCTTCACAAACAAGGATGGTGCTCCCCATGGAGACACACTAGGATGAATGTAGCCTTTTTCCAACATCTCCTTTAGTTGTAGTTTGAGCTCAACTAGCTCTGGTGTACTCATTCTATAGGGTGTTCTAGACACTTGCACCGCTCCTGGTACACGTTCTATTGAAAATTCAATATCTCTTTTCGGAGGTAGACCTGGTACCTCTTCTGGAAACACATATTTATATTCTCTTAATATGGGATGGTCCTCTAGGCTTGGATTATTTTTATCAATAGATTTGAACACTTGTATTGCATACAAAGGACATATGTTTCTGCAATACTTCTTCACTTGAAGGGATGATATTTGTCTCACTAAGACATGCTTTTGAATTCCTTATAGGGTTATTTTTCTCCCTTCTTCATCTTCACACACCAAAGTTTTATTGTAACAATCCAACTTGGTTTTACGGGCAGTCAACCAGTCCATTCCAATTAGTAGGTCGTAGGATCCTAAAGGGAGCATGTTTAGGGTTTATTGGGTGGATAATCCATGTTCTTTTGGCATGCTGGTATGAGCTATGTTAATGTTCTTTTGGTTGTAGTGGATAGTTGTACCAGCCATTAGTTAGCATGTTTTACTTGCTACAATTTACATTTCTCAATAGTTTGAGGGGAAACATAACTCAGATTAGAACCAGGGTCAATTAAAATGGAAACTAGATGGTTGGAAATAATACCTTCCATCTCCACCAATGAAGCTTGGTGGTCATCTTGTCTATTACCCAAGGATGCATAAATTTTTGGCATGCTCCTAGCCACATCATTGACTTTGGTAGCCTCATGGATGTTTTAGACCATCCTTTGTCATGTTTCCTATGTGGACAATCCATCAACACATGTTCTCTCTAAAACCCCAACATTTCAAGGGTTCTCTCTTGGTATTATCAGTCTTACCTGGGGTTGCTCCAAAGGGTTTATTGCCACTCTGAGATGGAAAATTCTATTGATATACACTTTTAGTAGGAAGGCTCATCTTATAACTTTTTCCATGATTCTTAAATCTTAAGGATTTAAACCCCTTCTTCATGAATCCCGAATTAATTTTCTTCTTCCAGTTCTCATGAGGTTTTGTCTTATTCTTGAATTGCTCATAGCAATAATTTTCCTTCCGGATAGTATATTCTAAGGTCTTGGGTTCATCAAATTCTATTTTGTCTCGAAAGGACTAAGGCATTCCACTAATAAATTGTTGCATCTTTACCTTTTCATCCTTTATGTAGGGCACATATCTTATCATATCAAGAATTTTTTTGATATATTCATCTATTGTGAGTTCTCCTAACTTGAGTTCATAGAAATCCTTGGTATTTCCATCAAAGTATTTTTTCGATAGATACTTCTTCTTGAAGAATTTCTCAAATTGTTTTTGTTACACATGAAATTTGCACACCTAGGTACCTCGCCCTAAGTGTTGTAAGTGTCATATAAGTGTCTCATATACCTTAACACCATGGAATAACCTATGTCACAATGCCCAGTCAATGTGGAGGAGGGATATATTACATGAAGGCCAAAATACCAAGTGCACATGAATTATTATTAATATTCATGAAAAAGAAATTAATTAAGTGTGAGAATCAAGTGCACATGAATTATTATTAATATTCATGAAAAATAAATTAATTAAGTGTGAGAATACACCTCACATTTGGTTTCCTATTTTTTAGGGAAGGTGGAGGATCTCATGGATGGTTGAAATATTTCCTCCTTAAAATCCTTGAGAGATATTTCCTCCCTAAAATCCTTAAAGATATATTTTCTCCCTAAATATCTTTCAGATCCCTTTTTAGTGGATCTGATGAGTGATCCTCTCCATGGTGGTTAAGCCTCCAAATCCTATATAATGAGGGATCTCCATGGAGATGAAGAAGGCAGATTCGAGGTATCAAACCTATGGTCTTGGGAGAAATATTTAGGATATCAAACCTATGATTTTGGGATCTTTTTGCAAGGGTTGGACGAGGAGGACATGGAGAGGTTGCGACAGCTTCATCTACGGTTTGTAAGTATCTCTTTTGATTTATCATTAATATATGTTGGACTATTCCCTTCTAATATGTGTATCTTTACATATGTTGTCTATTATAGATGAATTTGATTAGACTAATCTTATAGAGTAGAGTAGGAGTTCTTTCTCTTCTTATTGTCCATTGCATTGCAGGTGTCGAACGGTTCCAAGGAGCTCAGGGATCAAGCTCAAATTGGAGCAGTGAGGAAAAAAACTGGAATAAGGTGCATCACACTTTCTTCCTTATCGTTATATTTATGATTAGGTAATTAGATTCAAAGGGATATTAGTTTCCAATTTTAGCATCTTTCTGTTTTGGTATAGGGGTCTAAAATCCAAGAGGAGATTCACCTGTCCGCAGGGGGATTTTCCTACAACAGAAATTGGCGAATCCACTGGGGATAAGCATAGATTTGTCTTTCCTTAGATTCTCCCTTACAGTTTCCCATATTTTAGATCATTTTTACTATTTTTTTATGATCCATTACCTTTGTCCCATCTTCACTAGCAATTTCACCAAGTTCTGTGAATTCTGGGTGAGTTTTTCTACATTTGTTTGGCTCTGTTTGAGTTTTTACAAAGATCAACACTCCCATGTAGGCCATATCATAGCATTGATATATAATAAGCGCTCCCCTACAGTGATTTATAGATTGTTGTAGCACTCTTTTCCCTTGAGTTAGGGAGCGTTGATATCATTTTTTTAGGTTTTCTGCCTTTTTCTCATCAGATTTTTGCAGTCTGTTTTGTAGAGATCCTTTCCAGGGTTTTCAATTTGGTTTGTGAAGTTTTTTGGGTTGATATTTAATAATTATCACTTCTTATTGTCTTGATTTGAGCTTGAAACGTTTTCAGAATTGTGAAATTTCCCTTTCTTGTTTCTTGGTTTTTTGGGACAGTTTGAGTGATTCTTCTTTCTCCATGTCTTTTCTTGGATTCTTCTCTGTATTTTCTTGTTTTCCTTGAATTATTGATTGATTTTATAATCCTTGATTGATTTATTGTTAGAATAGGTTATCTTCTACTTGTTTTCTTTCATTTCTCATTTCTTTGAGTGCATGTTTTGTTTGGAGCCCTTTTTTCTTTATGTCTTTTGCATTAACATCTAACTCTTTCTTTTAATTGAAAGTAGTGGAGAATTAAAGGATTTGAATTTAAATTATTTATACATTAGAATCAAACAAATAATATAGTTTCACTCTTGATTTTGGGTAGTGAAACTAGCTTGCATTTGAAGTAGCGAAATTGCATGGTTTTTGGCATTTTTGGTCTTGAATTCTTAAAAACGATTCCAGAGGGGGTCAAGAATCGTGTATTTGTGTACAGTCTCTTTGGATCATTTCTTGAGGATTTTGATATTGATGAGTTTAATAAAATATTGGGACATTTTGCATCTGGGAATGATAATTTTTTTCTCCTTCTCGTAATAGAGCTTTCATCGAAGTGAAATATTTGCATTTTCATTTCTTTGCATTGTTTAGATTTGGTCAAAACACCATTTAGTCCATGCCATTTTCCTCTTGAGTAACAACAGACTTAAAAATCAAGTGCTAAACTAAAATTTATCAGACATTTTTTATATTTTCTGGTAGCAAACCTACATTAGATTAGTTGTAGGGATTTGGAATAGGTGTGAAAGATAACTTTCCAAAGCTGTAAACAAACATAGAATCTTGAGTTAGGGAGCAGTGAAATCCATTTACTATCTTTTTTGTCCTAAGAAGCCCTTATAACACAAGGTTCAATCACGAGGTTGCATTAAGGCCGATAGAGTTACTCACTCTGCTTTGTTGGTCTTAGTGTAGAGATTGCGCATATTATTAGGTTCACTTGAGAAGAAAATCCTGTGCGGACCTTATCGAGGCGATTTCGGGCTTAGATACCCTGCCCTTGCACATGGATTGGACTATGAACTGATGCCCCAAGCATCATTATCGTAATTGGTAACCTTAGTAGCCTACATCTTTAGGGTCTTTACATGAGGTGATTGTGGAGGGGCAAGTCTTCATGGTACCTGGAATCGACGTTGACCAAACTCACTCAAAATCCTTGGAGGGTATACCCACGATTATGTGTGGGAGATTGCACCAGGATGTAAGTCTGTTAAGTAGGTTGTCAATGTAACTTTTCCACCTGCTCTACCTTAGCCCCTTCTTACATTTTTCTTGCAATGTTGGATTTCATCACCAACTAGTGCGTTCATTGTGAGAATGTTTTTTTTTTTTTCTTGCTTCCTATATTTTTAGCGTGTGTTGTTTTCCCTAAAAAACTCTAGGTTGGATCTGTGTTTAATGGCGTCAATTCCTGAAACTATCAATGGAGAAACCCCTTCTCCATGGGAACCTTTTGTTTTTCCTTCTTACGAAAACGTTGGCCCTCCTTACATCTCTACTTTGAGCCTTCCATGTCTCACAATTGGGTTGCCAGTATGGTTGTTTTCCACTTTGGTAATCTCGAATGCACCTAGTGCTTTAGATGTAGGCACAACACCCACACATCAACCCCATGTCAACTTTTCATCTGCTTCACCCATTAAGTCTCCTTCCCTTTCTCCTTCTTCGCTTAGTGAAATATCTAAAGCAAGTAGCTAGGTTGATAAGAAGAAGAAGAAACAAAAATATAAGAAGAAGAAGAACCCAAAAGGGACCAAGCCTCCAACTACATCATATGTTGGATCCAAGCAACCAACTACTATTAATCATACTAGGAGTGTTGATGATATCGACAAGACTACAACGAAGAATATGAAACCCAAATTCCCTTGCATTTTTTGTAAGGGTGACCACTTTCTGAGGGATTTCCCTAGTCTTCCCAAGGTCTTATAAATGTGGTATTCCACATCATCGGCCCCTGTTGGACATGCTGGTGACACCGCGTCAACTAGTGATGTTAAGGTTGGTAAGAAGAAGAGAACTGTAAAATTTCCTTACATGTTATGAGAAGGTGATCATTACTCTCACCTTTGTCCTCGTATGGATGAGGTTTCCTCTCTTTTGGAAAAGCTTCAACTTCCAAATGGTTATCATAATATTTCTCCCAACCCATAATTATTTGATGGACTAGTCAATCCGGTTCCATCACTGGTCAGTCCCATTGATCAGGTGGTCAATCTAGTTTCATCCTCGATTGAACCACCAACCAAAGTAGTTGATCAAGTTCTGTCATCGATTAGCCCCACTCTTCATATGAAAATTAAAACCAAAGTGTTTGATCCAGTTCCTCCATTGGTCGATCCCATGCCTCCCTTGAGAAGTGCCAAAGTGGTTGATCTGGTTCCACCATCGTTCGATCCCACTCCTCCCTTGAAGAGTGCCAAAGTGGTTGCTTCGGTTACATCATCGTTCAATCCCACTCCTCCTCTGAAGAGTGCCAAATTGGTCGATCTGGTTCTTCCATCGGTCGATCCCACTCCTAAATAAAAGAGTGAGGATGTCTCTCAAGTCCACCTCATTAATATTGATTCACCCAGACAAGGGGGCACTCTTCCCATCTCGATGGCACCCCCTTTGACCAATCAAATGATTTCTATTGATTGGAATCATTTGAAAGAACCTCGTATTCCTTTTTATGTTGCTTTCCAAATCACCATGCAAGTTTGTTATAGGAGTATTCCTAACATTGTAATAGATGAAGGTGCTTATGTTAGCATCTTATCCATGAATTATTGGCAAGATTTTGGTTCCCTGCAGCTTGCGCTCGTGACTCAGAATATGTTGACCTTTGATACAAGAGATATTCGAACTTTAGGGATCCTTCCTCAGTTTTCAATTACTTTGGGAGGAAAAATGGCCTACGTCGATGTGATGGTAGTTCACGACCCATTGGACTTTAACTTGCTCCTTAGGAGATACTATGTCTACGCTATGAGAGATTTTGTTTCCACTCTTTTTTGAGTGATGTTTTTCCCTCACAACGAAAACATAGTAACAATCGACCAGCTTTCATCCATTGACCCTCATCTAATGGTAAACCATCCACCTTCCCTAAAAAGTCCTTACATGCCAGTGATGTCCGCCCCACCACAGGTCAATTATGTAACAACCTGCCCCATGCGTTCAACCCTGCATGAGAGGGAATCTCTCCTATATCTTGACTTAGATCCGGTATTTTACAGGGTCATCTCTTTGATAGGGATATTGGAGTCATATCTCCCTACCCTTATCGAGTTCATTGACATGTATTCCTTCCAGAGTGATTTCCTTTCATCTAGTGAAGATATCTTGGAAGCCATGATTGACATTTTTCCCTTGACAAATATTCCTTCCAGAGCATTGTCCTCTTGGAAGCCATGATCAAGTGAAGTTGTGAGCATATTTTCTCTTCTCTATGGAAACCTCATGAAAAAATGAAACAGAGGTCACGAGCATAGTTTTTCTCTCTGTAGCAAGCTCATAAAAAAAATGAAACATAAATCTGGGGATTGAACTCGAAGCCATGAGAATATTTTTTCCTCTCTGTAGAAAGATCGTTAAAAAATTAAACAGAGATCTTGAGCATAGTTCTTTTCCTGTGTCAAGCTCATTAAAACATGAAACAATCACCTCTCCCATTGAGTTGAGTATTTTCAACTAGATCTCATAGATATCGAGTCGATTCTTTATCTATATCTCGTAGATGTTGAGTCGCGTCTTTCATAGGTATCGTATTTGAACCTTCATTTCATCCACCATATCCTTTTTCTCCATATAGTAAAGAAATTGGTGACAACCTCAAAGTTGGTGAATGAAATGAATCTTTTGGGGGCATGTCTCTAGCCTTTGATTATCATTCTGGAGTTATGCCACTAGATTTTAAAGCTGGGGGTAGAGTACCAACCATCCATGGGTATCCCTACCTTTGAAAATTACGTTGGGATTTTCCAAGCACAAGTTTAATTTTTTTTCAAGATTGTGTAAAAATGAAACTAATACCGAGCTTAGTCTTTGTTCTTTCTTGTTCTCATAAATACATGAGAATGTAACCGAGTATACTTTATCACTTTTTCAGACTCGTAAATGTTATATGAAAAAGGAACCCCCTGGAGTCTCCATTAAGCTCTTTTCAGACTCTCTAAACATGAAAATATTGTCGAGTGATCTTGCTTCCTTTCACACTCGTTAAAAGGTTTGAAAGGGTGTCTTTCGAGTGATAGTTTATCTTTTTTTGGCCTCGCGAGACTAAAATTACGAAAAAGGACAACGCTGGAATTTCCTTTAAGTTATTTTCAGACTTGTTCTCGTTAAATTAAAAATATGTACTCATCTATCTGGGTGGGGGGAAAATTGAAGGAAGTGGGTCAAGCTTTTGAGAATCCTTTATGGCATATTTTGTCTCCCTTGAACATGGCACCTTTTTGTGTCTCGTCTTACAATTGGGTAATCCGCTTGTCTCTAATTCATACCAATTCCATGTGTCACCATACTTTTTCATCAAGTTGAAGAGTCCTCTTATTGTCGTCACATTACATTCTTGGCACTCGTCGAGTCAATGCTGTCAAGTTAGTTTTCGTGCCTCATCATGTTCAAGGGAAGTTTCACTTCAAACCACCCATCTGCAATATTATCAGTTTCCATGTCTTGTGTCAGTCCATACTCATTCGATTCACAATATTACATCACTTTCCTATGTCAGTTTGATGTCGATGATGGGGGATACATCAAGGCCCTCCTTCAATGAGTCTTTTCCTGCCGACTTCAACACATCATCCGGGAATTAGAATTAGAAACCAATTAGTACCTTGGGAACTGCATGCCGCAATGGTAGGCCTCCTCACTTTCGACAGTGGGTTTACATAATTGAACTTTGATTGGATGATTCCACTAATTTTCAACCTCAACTCATTTATTCACATTTGCTAAAATATACTAGGGTACCTTGGTATTCATTGACATCATTGGTGATTTTCCTCGCACTTGTTAACGATTTGCCTCAATGACCGGTAATCAAGTGGTTTCTACCATGTTCGACATCAAAACATCTATTCACATAGCTAGATTCATACAACATAGGGATTGGGACAAAGACCCTATGTTGAGCATTCACTATGTTAAACTACTTTTCCCAAGCTGCGAAGGATATCATTTGAGCATGCTTATATATAGATTGTCACATAGATCCACATTGTATTGGTTCATGGCTATGTTTTATCATCTCGTAGCTCCACTATGTATTTATCATGGCTACAATCAGTTCATGTCATGGAGGTATGGATCCACATTGTATCTTTGGTGGCCATATCCTTAGTCAATATTTTTCATGGATCTGTAGTGTATTGGTCGGCAACCATGCTTTGAGTCATCTCATATTTTGAGCATAGATATGCCTGCCTCAGAAATGGAACATTTTTTAATACTGTTTGATGGTTTTTTGCAACTTCTTCCAGGTTCTCCAACTCCACACCCTTGCATTAAATATTTGTAAAGTGTTTCGGCCATCATTATCTCTTTTGACCTCAAACTTTAGGGGGCATTCTGTTACACATGAAATTTTCACACCTAGGTACCTCGCCCTAAGTTTCATAAGTTTCATATAAGCGTCTCATACACCTTGACACCATGGAATAACCTATGTCACAATCCCTAGTCAATGTGGAGGTGGCATATATTACATGAAGGCCAAAATACCAAGTTCACATGAATTATTATTAATATTCATGAAAAAGAAATTAATTAAGTGTGAGAATCAAGTGCACATGAATTATTATTAATATTCATGAAAAAGAAATTTATTAAGTGTGAGAATCAAGTGCACATGAATTATTATTAATATTCATGAAAAATAAATTAATTAAGTGTGAGAATCCACCTCACATTTGGTTTCCTATTTTTCAAGAAAGGTGGAGGATCTCATGGATGATTGAAATATTTCCTCTTTAAAATCCTTGAGAGATATTTCCTCCCTAAAATACTTAAAGAGATATTTTCTCCCTAAATATCTTTCAGATCACTTTTTAGTGGATCTGATGAGTGATCCTCTCCATTGTGGTTAAGCCTCCAAATCCTATATAATGAGGTCTTTCCATGGAGATGAAGAAGGAAAATTCGAGGTGTCAAACCTATGGTCTTGGGAGAAATATTTAGGATATCAAACCTATGATTTTGGGATCTTTGTGCAAGGGATAGATGAGGAGGACTTGGAGAGGCTGGGATGAATTCATATACGGTTTGTAAGTATCTCTTTTGAGTTCTCATTAATAAATGCTTGGCCTATTCCCTTCTAATATGTGTATATTTACATATGTTGTATATTATAGATGAATTTGATTATACTAATCTTATAGATTAGAGTAGGATTTATTTGTCTTCTTGTTGTCCATTGCATTGCAGGTGTCGAACAGTGTCAAGGAGCTCGAGGATCAAGATCAAATTGGAGCAGCAAGGACAAACAACGGAATAAAGTGCATCACACTTTCTTCCTTCTCCTTCTCTTTCTGATTAGGTAATTAGATTCAAAGGGATATTAGTTTCCAATGTTAGCATCTTTCTGTCTTGGTATAGGGGTATAGAATCCAAGAGGAGATTCACCTATCCGCAAGGGGATTTTCCTACAACAATTTCCATGACAAGTCCTTCTCATGGATTCCTTTCACATTCTTAAGTCCCTTCCACAAAATGGAGGCCTTTCCATTCAAGTTGAAAATGGTTATTCAAGTATTTAAGTTTTAAAAGTAGTCATGGACTCTGAATTACTTCTTCAATCCTAGTAGCCAAACCTCTGCTTCTTCCCCCTTATTAATTTCTCTATCAAAAGTGGGTGGTTTGGATTTTTTAAACTCTTCAGGGTCATGGCTCTTGGAATGTTTCCTCTTCTTTCTTCTCCTATGAGAATGTGAGCTAGTTTTTCTACTAGAAGATTCCTTGGAGTTGTCAGTTTCCTCACCAGCAGATTCTTCTGTTGAGTGTCTCTTGGCTCCATTCCGGGCCTTCTTTGAGGTACTCCTCCTTGTTTTAGGACCATGCTTTCATATCTTAGGTAGAGTTTTATTTTTCTTAGTATTATGTCTATCCATGTGTTTGGCTGATGGTCCATGTTGCAGTTGCCTTTGTATATTTGATAGGCTCTGCAATAGGACTTTGTTAATTTTAGTTTGGTTTTCATGTTATTTTATCCTCCTTTCATTTTCAACCTTACAACTCTATAATTACTCCATGAGGCTTCTTACGGTTTCAGCCAAATCTGGAGGGGTTTCTACCACCCTCCTCTCATCAGATTCTTCTTCTCTATTGTGGAATATATCCCCCAACTCATGGTGTGTCACCATCCTTCACGCTGTATTTTTCCTGCTATCCACTGACTACTTGATTGTTGATAAAACATTATTTGTTAGTTAATTCTCTACTAGTTTATGAACAACACATACAATTTGTAAGGTGAAGTCAACTTATTTATTTGTAACATTAGCAACGTACATTTCATAATTTCAAAGCATGTAACAACAATAGAAAGTCTCATTCCTCTCTTCAAAAGTGGTTTAAATAGGTTTCTTATGAAAGGGGGTAAGATAGGGTGTTACCCTTAAAATTTCCTTATTAAAATTGTATGTGAATCATTCATGAGCCCAAGCAGGCCAAGTGTTGTTTCCCACTTTGATACCACTTTGTAACACACCCGCCCCTAAAGTACCTTTTTATGGGATGGGGCATCAAAATTTCACTTTTATCAATCATCTTGAATCCTCTTCCTAAGACCTCCATCACCTTCTTCTCAAAAAGAGTTTCCCAACGACTTCTACCATGCTCAAATCTGAGCTATGGTTTATAAGTTATGTCCCTTCAAGGTTCTTTAATACTTCATTAACTGAAGTCCCTTACAGCCACGTGGCACCCACATGGATCCCTGTCACCTGAAACTACACATCATCATAGTATACAAGTTTCTCCTAGCCCAGAGTTGACATTTGTCTAGCTCCTATAGGTCTAATAGGTTAATTAACCATTAACATAGTGAAATCCCACTCTTTATCAAAATATCCAAGGAACTTGGATTCATTAATATTAACTAGTGCCTAAGTATTTGGACTTCCGTGAAATTCCTCCTCATCTACCTAGGGACCCAAATTTCCCAAATGTCAGAGTCCTAGAGAAGATCCCTTTTGAATTAATTAATTATATTTAAATTTTTCGACAGCCTACAGGAGTGGGAAAGTAAATCATGGCCTTTGGCCTATTTTGATTCATCCAATCACACCACTCCAAACCTCCAGAGTTCCAAATTCCCAAACTCCCAAAGGATCCACACTTACATGTGGAGACGCATTAACCATAGAGGCAGGGACAAGGATCTAGGCCTTCGATGAAATTAACCCTACGAGAAGACATGACATGTGGCCCCATCAATGGGTGACATGTGTCACGTTCCAATTGGCATATAAGTTTTGTAAGAAGCATGAATCAAGGTGACAGATGGCATGTCGAAAAGGGGTCCACGTCAC
The DNA here is from genome assembly GCA_009831015.1 of Picea engelmannii. NCBI lineage: Eukaryota > Viridiplantae > Streptophyta > Pinopsida > Pinales > Pinaceae > Picea > Picea engelmannii. Next base: position 335,337 of record ML777558.1, on the reverse strand, counting down.
CTTGAGTGATGTTAGTGTGCCATGTCACTCCGGACAGGTTACCTGCGGAAGTCTCTAGCCTCTCCTACCCACAAAATATCTCAAAGCTCCGAAGTTCGAACTCTCGCCAGAAGCCTCCCAATACCCCTTATATCCCATGATTGATATGGGTCCACGTAGATCCAAATATCTATGGGCTTCGTTGCTTTGTGACTTCGATGTTCGGGGGATACGTTGTGTGATTTCCTTTTTACTCCCATAGTGGTCAATGTCGGGATGACCATGGTCTAGATCCAACGGTCAGGAGGGATCCTGACGCATCCTCAGATCGACAATCCTCGTCTCTTTGCAACTTTGGCGTTTAGGGTTTCTACCCATTTAACACTCCCTTTCTCTTGAATTTTTCAATGTTAGAATGACCACGATGTAGATCCAATGGTCATGAGAGATCCCAAAGAATCCTTGGATCTATGGTTCTCTTCACTTTGTGAGTTCGAAATTCAGGGATTCCACCCTCTTAACACTCCTTTTCACCTAGAGTGGTCAACATCAGACTAACCATGGTGTATATCCAACGATCAGGGAAGATCCTGAATGTCCTTGGACCTATGGTTCTTGTCACTTTGTGAGTTCGGCGTTCGGGTGTTCCACCCACTTAACACTCCCTTTCACCTAGAGTGGTCAATGTCATATTGACCATGACATAGATCCAATGGTCAGGGAAGATCCTTAATTTCCTCATATCTATTGTTCTCATCACTTCACGACCAGGAGGTGGATCAAGGTTTAATGATGGGACAGATCCCACAGTCATAGATTCGGAAACCGCCAGGTGTCGATCAACCTCGTCGGTAACCACACCAACAGGTTTCCTTTGGTTGGTTTTGAAGTTTGTAAAGTCATAGCATCCTGGAGCTCTGAACTCTCGGATTTTTGAAGCTAGAATAGCTTATCTCCTTTCAAACCTAGTGAAGGGTTCCCAGATCTTGGCCATATGGATCCTCTAACAAGTCTTGGGGTTGCATGCTCAACTCTTAGTCATAAATTTTTTAGGGTCGTGGACATGAAACCTTGGTCACACCAATGAAGTATTTGAAGGAGGCACCCTCCTTCCACAGATCTCAGTTTTAGTGACCTACAAAGGTAAATTCGAGGGATCGATAGGACTGAAGTGTTCTAGTGAATTCTACCACTACTTTTACGTTATGAAATCAATCATTGGTAAAATTACCTTAATTATTTTGCAACCAATACAAAAATCATAATCGTATTCCTAAATTCATTTGAAGACCCACGTCTCATAGCTTTCCAACTGCTAAAATGAGACAAACAAAAACCATTCAAATCCAAGGTTTCATAGAGAAACAATAAGCATTTCTAAATTACTCATATAACACAAATTTTAGTCATAGACACAAACATTCAACCATCATTTCCATTCTAGTACACAGGTATAATAATACTTATCAACAGGGATGATTTTAGGGGCTAAATTTCGCTCATGGGCTAATTTTCCATGGTTTTTCCAAAAAAGAGATTCGCTATTTTAAAAATGATTCGCCCAAATTCTATAGGATAAAGTTATTTTACCTTCAAAATCGCCAAAATTTTATAAAAACTATATAAAATCCTTAGAAATTTGAATATTTTTACAAAAATATCGCCAAACATTTATAGTTGGCATATGAAGGATTAGTAAGATTCGCCAAGGTTTCTACATTTAAAAATAAATTTCCATCCTTAAAATCATTCGTTCTTATCAAGAAAACGATATGGTGAAGCAACTGCTGAGAGGGATTCCCCTTTCCACCCAACTATAGGCACAACCACTCCTGGATGGATTTATCATTGGCCACCCCCTATATAGATCATGATTCCTTGAGAGAGACTTTTCCTTCTTGTTCAACGACAGTCAGGGATGGAGGCCACTCTCCTCCTCCCACAGAAACTTGGCAATTGGTTTTCTCTTCACCAAGAAAGGGGGCCTACAATGAGGGCTTACTCAGTCACTCGTCTTCCTGCAACCCCATTTATCAGCTTGGACTAAAAACACTACCAAAAACTTATTTCACCCAGAGCAAGCTTGTTTTTTAGTTCTCCTCAAAACTAGAGAGTTGCACACGCTCTTATCTCTTTTGGAATAATTGGTCTCTCAACTAATCTCCTTCGAAAATCCTCTCTTTCCATGATTTTACTTATTTTCTTACCTTTCTCAGCAAGATTGTGTGGGTCCAAATACCCATTAGGTGGTTAGGTCAATGAGTCTTTTAGATGGGTACTCTTCCCATCTCCTCATTAACTCTTGAGGAGGGCTTCCCAACTACCATCCTGAGTGATAATTTATTTATGGTTCAGAGGACCATTTTGGGTCTAAGTAATTTAAATCTAGTAAGGTACTGGTCTAGTGGGGGTCATCTCAACCATTGTCGATTCCCCTCACCATCTCTCTCATAGCATCATGATTTACCTTGGCAAACCCCTCTAGCATTTATGCAACACTATCCATTTTATTTAATAACATAAATACATAGATTACCTTTTATAACAAAAAGGTTCATTAATTCCAACGTCCACACACATTCAGTATGACCATAGTATTTTGACAAGTTATAGTTATATTTACAAGTTGGGGGAAACAAGGGTCCACTTCACTTCTTTCTTGGTCTTGAGATTTTTCAGGATGTTTCTAGCATCAAAATTTCTCAGGCTAAGTATGTCATGGATCTTCTAGTTAGATTCCACATGATAGACTGTAAGTTTACACCTACACCCTTCTTACCTGGGATCAGACTTTAGGATGGTAGGGATACACCATTAGTGTACAACACTTTGTATCAACACTTGGTGGGGATTCTTATCTATATCACTCACACCCATTAGGATATCTCATATGTAGTAGGAGGGGTTTGTAGATACATGCAGGAGCCCCATGATCTACACTGGAAAGATGCCAAGTGCATCCTCAAGTATGTTCATGGCACCGTGAGTTATGGGATTCACTATGTAGGTAGTTGTGCACTGGATCTCATAGGCTTCACAGATTGATATTGGGCTAGAGATGGAACATATTGCAAGTCCACTTCTAGGTACACTCTCAGTTTGGGGTTGGGCCCTATTTGTTAGTCAAGTAAGAAGAAATCAACCATTTCTTTATCATTTGCAGAGGATGAGTACATAGGAGTATTCAACTATGTCATTCAAGCACTTTGGCTTCAACACTTCCTTACCAAGATTGGTATCGAGTTTCACTATCCAACTGTCATTTGGTGTGACAATCAGAGTACACTAAGATTTTACAGAGATCCAGTACAGCGGCAATGAACCAAAGACATTGAGGTCCACATGTATTTCATCAGAGATCTAGCACATGACAAAATCATTGATCTGCAATTTTGTCCCTCCTCTGAATAGACTACTGAAATCTTCACCAAGACCTTCACTAGGTTGAAGTTTTAGACTTTGTGGGATCGTCTTGGAGTGAAGAACATAGTTTCCTAGCAACTGCCTTTTCTTATTCTGATACATTTTCTTTTGAGTGGGGGTTTTCTTCCCACATGGTTTTCCCTCTTTCCTCATTTTTGATTTAGTGTTTATTAGTTGCATTATACATGAGTACCTAATATGGCTTCCTTGTCGAGACTCATTTTTTATTACTCCATAGTGATGTTCAGGGGGGTGTTGGAGATATTTCTATTTTTTGCTCACTATTTCAGTGGTAATTAACTGAAGCTAGTTCTATTTTTAGACCATCGCTATTATGCATGCATGCATTCCTAAGAATAGATCATTGTTAGTTCACTTTTCTTAATTATGGAATGTTCTTCCCTATATGAGTGTCTATCACTCATTCATTCATATTTTTTTTATCATTGATCAACTCATTTGAAAAGTGTGAATATATTTTCTCATTCTTCCATATTGAATCTCTCATCCTTTTCTTGATAAGATTTGTTTGTACTTGATTTAGCTAGGCCTCCTATGTAGGTTTCCATGAAACATTGACAATGAATCCTTAAAAATAAAAAAACGTGAAGAGAATTGTTGCGGAAAAATCCCTCCTACAAACATGTGAGCACTCCCTCAAATATGCTCATGATCTAATATAGACTATAGGATATATGCCAACAAATTTTTCCATGTATATATTATATTTGTTCCTATTTTATGCTAGGATATAGAATGACATATCTGATTACTGAAATTTGTCCTCATGTGTTCCTAGTTGATGCAGCTCCATCTCTTGCACACAAGGAGACAAAAAATACCCAACTCAAACCTCTTCAAGAATTATCAATTTTCAAATCCAATCTAGATCTAATATGATCTACTTGAGGAAATAACAGATCTATCATATACAATTGAATACACCATAATTAGAATGGGAAAACCATGTATTTCTATATAAAATGAGGAGAAAATGTACAAAAAACAATGGTTTACCTCGAGTATTGATTGATATTCTCCTTGGCCCTTTCTCTAGCTCCTCATTATCCCTCATAGAAGAAAGGATGACCTGATATGAAGACCAAATATGTAGAATATCTCTTCTAAAATCTCTACAGGATAAGGCTATAAAGGATTCTTCCCCCCTTCCTCCCTTATAATGTCTTCTTTATATAGAATGATGTAGGAGGCTAGGGGATGATTATATATATATATATATATATATATATATATATATATAAACAACTCACCCAAAACCGATCTCCTTGTAACTCATCAATTCTAGAAGGTGATTGGGGTGGTTGCAAGATGAAGTAATGAAACTTGTGACAATTAGTATGCTATTAATGATACACCCCACGATCAATCACATCCTGCTAGGAAATAATGACACAACCTTCCTCAAACCCTACAAAATCTAAGGAAAAGTGGTATTTCTTAGTTGGGAAACATTAGTAGGGCATCCATGTGTCCCTATGGTGGAAACTAAAGTTGTAATAGATGCCCCATATTGTGTGAATTTAGAAGAGTAATTGATAGCTTAAACACATTACAATAATCATGAATGTGAGGAAACATAAGGAAGGAGATGAAGATAAATGAACTAGTGAGGACCTACAATTAGACGTCAACCAAACATGTATAGATTGCCCCTGAGGTAGGAATACCCATGCTTTGAAGAGAAACACGACATAGTTGTGAACATAATACACTATAGATCCATCAAGTTAAATGAAATACCATGGCCATGGAAAAGTACAAGGTGGATCCATGTATTCAAATACATCATAACACGAGAAAATACAATGTGGATCTATGTCACAAAATACATCAGGAAGACATCGATGCTATGGCATATTTTTCTACCTCACAACATAGATGGATGTATTGGCATGATTACTAAATCCCTTTCCTACTTGCATACCACATTTCCCCTTTTTCCTCCACAAAATTCTTTAAAAAACCATTTTTCAAGCCATACATTCCCTAATAGTTATGCAAAATGCATAGGTACACTATTTTCTCCTTAGTAGAGTGCGTATGCATTTAGTTGGCTCAAAAAAATACAAAATTGTAAATTTTGGGGAAAGGTTTATGGGTTCCTTCGGTTCCTGAAACCATATAGTTTTTCTATAACTACCCTAACCAATTATTCAGATTATAAATGATGTCAAGGGGTTGAGGAGAGATATCAATTATTGAATCATCGTTATGCTGGCATTTTGTTGCTAGAGTCTCCTAGCCTATTTTCCTACTTCTACAAGATATTCCTTTAAGTTTTGGAAACCCCTATTTCCATAAGTCTTTTCTCTTTTGTCCAAACATAAAGAGACCCTTTCTCTTTCTTGGACCTGTCACAATTGAATATTTTGGAGGTGTGAGTTATTTTTTATTGGCTCGAGTGGAGGAACTTATATGTCTATTCTGAAGTAGCATCATAGTGGTTACATGTCGTATTGTTACTTGATTTTTTTGTTAAAATAATAAAGGGATCTTTGTTGGAGAATGGGGTGGAACACAACATGAAATAGAGAACATAGCATTGCAGATAATCAAAGAGGGGAAAAAAAATCAAAGATAAAGGGTGGTGTCTAATGACACCATTACAACACTTAAGAAAGGTTCACTAATATTAGAACATCATAATACATATTGTATCTCGATCATCTGATCACTATGATGAAAATGACCTAAGGGGTCTCCCATTTATAGCTTCAATATCTAACTAATTTCATTAGAATTTGGAATATCTTGTCCACATGCGACCATCAACTATTAGAGTTAAATCCTCCAAATCTTCTCTATTGAGTCAGCTCAACAAGGATGCTTGACCTAACCTCCAATGCGTCCAACTCATAGTATTTTTCTAGGTTGGTCGATCCAACTCCTGACTATATTCGAATATTGATCAATTGTTCAAGCGATAAGCACATTGACTACTCGACTGAATGGTGTAGTGTGTTAGTCAATCACCTAATCGACTGTATCTAGATGCAGGTCAACCTCTCGACCAATTGAACCTAGTATATGTCTGATGAACCATCAATTCTTGATGTTCCAACACCACCCCCCCCCCCCATCAATACACAACTATGACTATTCATGAGGTCAAATTACTCATTATGACACACCCCCATAATTGTAGTTTCATGAAGCCCAAGCATCATGTGAATCTTGATAAATATGGATTTAGATAAAGGTTTGGTGAATATATTAGCAATTTGATCTTCAATTCTGCAATATTTAAGAGAGACAACATTCTTGTGAACCAATGGTCTCATATAGCTAGCATGGAGCTCGACATGCCTCATATTACTATGGGAAACATGATTGTCGTCCACCTATATAACACTCCATTTATCATATTAGATTGTAGTTGAGGTATGAACAGGAAGGTCAATTTTTCCCAAAAGTTGGTGAATCCATATTTCTTCGATACCTTCTTGAACGACATCGTGATATTCTACTTTTTTAGTCAACAAAGAGACTACCTTTTGTTTCTTGCACGAACACACCAAATTTATAGTTCTATAGAAGAACACATAGCTAGAAGTGGACTTCTAATCATCATTGTCACCAACCTAATCAGAGTCAATGAAGCCGACCAACGAATATGAACTTCAACAATATTTGATACCAAAATGAGTGGTACCTATGAGATAGCGGACAATTCATTTGACTTATTTCTAGTGGCTTTCTGTGGGGTCCCGCATAAACCGAGAAACCACACTAACAACAAAGGAAATGTTAGGTCAACTATGACTAAGATAAATAATATCGTTGACCAGTTGTCTCTAGAGTGTAGCATCGATTGTGGGTGTTTGATAGGTTTTGGTAAGATTTAATCCAAACTGAAAAGGAGTAGAAAAGGATTTCAATTATCCATTTTAAAATGTGTCGATATGTCCATTACATATTTAGACTGAGAAATGAAAAATCCATCACAAAGTGGTAATACTTGAAGACCCAAAAAGTAATGTTGAGTACCAATATTCATCATGTCAAAGGAGTCAACAAGTTGTTTCTATAATCTAAGGGTGAAATCATTATTATTTCCAGTAATGAGTAATTCATATACATATACAAAAACAATTGAAGTGTCTCCATCATCATGGATTAAATACATGATGTGATTATATTCACACCATTTGAAATGAAGGTGAAGAAATAAATTGTCGATATTAGCATACCTAGGTCGAGGAGCTTGCTTCAAACCATAAAGCGAATTTTTGATTCAACATAATAAATTGGAATCTATCACAAAACCAGGTGTATGTTCGATGAAAAATTCTTCAAATAGGTATCCATGAATAAAATCACTATTCACATCCATCTGATGCATTTTCCATCCAAAATGAGCAGCAAGGGAAAGAATCAGTCAAACATAGTTCATATTTAGGACAAGGGAAAAACATTTAGTGTAGTTGATACCTTCTTATTGAGAAAATACCTGCACAATGAAGCATCATTTATGTTTATCAATAATACCTTTAGAGGTAAATTTGGTCATGTAGACCCATCAACACTTTACAATGTTATTTCCTTGCAGTCGGGGAACTAAGTCCCTAGTGTGATTCTTCGAAAAAGAATCAATTTATGTATTCATTGTCTACTCCCATTCAATTCATCCTTGAGCATCTAAGTAGGTAACAGGATCATAGGTTTCAAGTACATGAGTCTTCAAGGAAATGTTGACATGTTGATTTTGACTTCGAGTTTGTTGTCTGCAGGAGGCATCTCCAGCAGATTCAATTTTCTTGGCAACCCATATAGGTAGACAAGAAAAAGGTGAACTTCAATTCAATTTAGTATTTCGATCAAAATTTGGAGAGACTTCAGTGAGCGAACTAGTCGAAACTGAGGATCATATACTACTCGAGTCGGAGGTCGACGGTCTAGTTGAAATAGGAATAAAGTTTGATTGTCTAGTCGAAGGACTGAAGTATGGAACAAGAACACTAGTGTGAGAGACAAAATCAAGGAGATCATTCTGTAGCAATTCAAAGGATTAATTCAACAACTTGATGCCCAGATAATTCCCATCAAACCATACATTTTGTATGATAATTATTTTTCATTTGACATGATCAACTGAGAAACAAGGTTGAGAATCCTTTTAGAGACAATTGACTTCCCTTTCTTCATATCATGAGCATAGAAATGATCTAGCCAAAATTATACAATATTACCTATCTATATTAATTGAGAAATAGATAACATATTGGCACTTAGATTTGGCACATGGTAGACATTGACAATATTCCCATGTCAACAAGAAACATCACCCTAACCAGCAACATTTAGAGAAAAATCATCAACAACACATAATTTTATCTCCTTAGCTTCATCCAACCACGTGAAAAAGGAGGCATCCTTAGCCATGGGATGAGTGCACCTATATTCGAATACCCATTCGTTATGCGTAGAATGAGACAGAAAGTCCTAAGAGGTTCTGACTTGGAACATGAAATTATCAGCAGGTCATCATATAACATAAGTGTCTCCTTCAAGGATTTTAACCTTCTCCTCTTAGTCATCTCGTTTCTTATAGAATACTTTCTCCAGATGTATATTCTTTCCATAGTACTAACATGTCTTCTTATTTTGACTTTTTTGTGGTGCATCTTCCTGTCTCTGAGTTTTCCAGTCACAGTATATAGCTTTTTGTGTAGATGCATCAAATCGTACTCTATCCCTGGGATCATTATTCCCCTTTTCATTGAGAAAGTGGGATTGGTGTTTACCACCAATATTTCCTTATCCAAGCAGTTTATGATGATTAGTAACCAAAATACCACATAAAGCTTCAAAGATGTAATCCTTACCATCTTCCTTGCATGTTTTCTAGTTGGTGCAGAAATTCGACATGAACATGTCGAATGGTGTTCTTAAGTTCATAAAGATCATCTAGATGAGTCATACATCCTTCTTTTGATAGTTCTTTCAACATTTACCCAATTTAAACTGGATTTCTTTCACACATGCTAAATATTCCTCCATTCTCTCTAAGGAATGAGGATCTAGAGAGATCGACTCTTTCTCCAACTACATGACATGGCTCCCATTGACTCAATCGAAAAATGACTTCATCCTCTTCCATATTTGATGATGGAAGATGATTCCACTAAGCTAAAATCAAATCTCCCATGAGATGTAGGTCGTTAGCCTCATCCTTCTTGCCATCAACAATGAAATTCGCCTGGTCATTTTTTGGATATGGAATCACAACCTTCATATACTACCATAATTATTTTCTCTTCAGTAGGTTTTCCATATTTGGTGCTCATACTACATAATTTGATCCATTGAAAACAACATGATCAATCTTGGAAGCCATATTCGATATCTAGACAGAAAATTTTTTGATTCAATAAGTTCCAATCAGAAAACCACTGTCCCGGACTCAATCACACAACATATCTAACTCAACAAGGTTTGCAAATAACAAGTTGAGGTTTTAAACCATCATCTTTAATACCATGTTGGAAAATGGGGTGGAATATGACATGAAACAAAGAACATAGCACTATATATAATCGAAGAGGAACAAAAAAATTTGAAGATAAAGGGTGTTGTCTATAATACCCCTATGTCAAACCCCAATTGTAAATGTACATATACTTTATAGGCTGGTGAGCCATGATATTTTGGGCTAGAAAACCTTTGTATATATGTTTTGAGGTCAGATTTCCTGTGTGATTTAGTCTAGGGGGCCTATCTGTTAAAAGGATAGAAAGCCTATAATTGTAATATGTAATCACACTCAATGATATTAATAAAAATACATCACTATTGTAGACCAATCAGAAAAAAAGAGTATGGGGGGCTAGAACTCCACTAGAGGGAAAGGGGGCTAAGAGTTTAGGAAGAGGGGCTAAGATAAGGGGGCTTAAGACAATGGAATATTATAATAATATTTCCTAAAGTCTAAATTATGGGATATATTTTTATCTTAAGTTCCTATAGGTGGGGAACATATCACCAAGTGTGGACAATGCAGTTCCCAGCATGAAAATTCTCAAGTTGGGAACATGCATACATAAAGTGGGAACTTAGTGTATTTTTTAAATCATTCTTATCATTATTACCATTTGTACTCTGCTTCCATCCATCATTCATACATGTGCTTGGAGAACTTTGAAGTTGTTTGTACATATTAAATCCTTGGTGGTTTGCGCTGAAGATGCAGGTTGTCAGGCTTGTGAGCATTCTCTCTTAGTGAGATAATTATTGGGAATTGTTTTCATGGTGTGTTATGCTATTGGGTGTTGCAATTATTAGATAAACCCTTTGTTATAGGTGTTATAGTTCTCTAAAAAATCGTATCTGGATTATTTGTTGAGATCTGGAAGGGAAGTGGGAAATTCAAAGGATTGTTGAGAAAAGAAGGGGTACACTTCCTAGGGTGGGATAGGTTGTGGAGAATGAGAGAATGTGAGCTGGGAACTGTTGTTGGAGTTGACACCTTGGCATGAGCTAAATTATATTTTAGACCTTAGTCTGTCTTAGGAATCCTTTCACTGGGGGAGTTTCATCCCCAACTTAGGGGTGACCTGTTGTTGAGAGTTTATGAGAAGCAGAGTCTATGGCTAGGAGGAACATTTGAGGTTTGTAGCCAGTTGGTAAATTAAAAAAAAAAGATAAATATATTTTGTGTGTTTGTTATGAATGTTGTGAGATTGACTATGTTGTCTTTGTTATTTAATTATTTTTATAATTATGCTTGAGTATTATTTGTTGTTAGTGTTATCACCATAACAAGTTTCAAATGGTATCCAAGTGTCGAAATTTTAGTGAAAGGCTATGGTGCTAAGGAGAATTGATAATTTAGAGGATCGGGCTATATCTGGCGGCATATGGAAAAATGTGGCGAAAGCGTGAAGAGTAAGGCTCGAAAAATTGCCAATCTTGAAAGAGGCCCAAATAGCGTGAAGATTAAGCAGTCAAAGGTGGGCCGAGGAAAACGGTTATGGTTTTATTGCTGGATGCGTGGCGCCTCTAGAGGTGCATCAAGGAAAATAGCAATCTAACTAAAACCACTTTCTCCAACCCTTGATTCCAAAGTCGCTTGGTAAATGTGGATCGTATATCTTAAAGCAGCCCGAATCAATAATTGAAATTCATATCAACGATTGAAGTAGCACAAAGATTAACAAAGGGGAAAACCATTATGGTTTTATCGTTGGAAGTGTGGTGCCTCTAGAGGCACATCGGGGTGAAAAGCAGTCCACCTAAAACTATTTTATCCAATCCCCAATGTCAATAGATACCTATAAAAGGAGGAACCCCTGACATTATTTTATGATAATTTGAAGCATTAAAACATTCAGAAACTTGGAGCAAAGCATCAATTTGAAATTCAAGCTCAGAACTGAAACATATTCATGTTTCTCTCTTCACTTAACAGGTATTTTCTCCATGGCCACTAATCCTGTTGTCTTATCCATAAATGGGAAAGATATCTCCTCCAAAGAAGAAGCCCTAATTGATAGAGACTCCGACATTTTCGACACAGAGATAACAGTCTCGCCCATTTCTGTGTCCAGATCGAATTTTTTGGACAATGTTAGAACGCATCTACCTTTCCTCGAAGCAGCTCAAGCCTCCATCACCCCTTACATCATAGAAGTAGTCTTTCCTTTCCCTGAATTTGTAAGTTTGTGTGCATAGCGATATTCTCAGGAAGAAAGAGTCATTCTGAATAAATTAGGGTCAAAGGTTTTATGTGAAATAGTTAGTCCATCGCTTTGGCACACCCTTAGTATACCTGAGTCTTCTTCCACGGTGTCAGAGCCCTTTGAGGAACAAAAAATGATCACAATTTATAGATAATGCCCACCATAAGTAAAAACACAGTTTTTTCAAACCATTGTCAAGCCCAAGCACCATTCAGAGAGTCTGTCATTACCTACCAGTGTAAGCATCACGATCATTGAAGTCAAGTGGGCTTGTTCTCTATTAGGTCGAATTTTAGGATTGGACAAGGACAAGTTTGTGGTAGAATTCATGTTAGGTTTCCTGTTGACTTTATTTATGTCAAAGTCTGGTCAGCCAGTCTATGTCAGTTCTGACAAATTCATTATTGACAATATGCATCAGCAGTTGGTGAATTTCAATTCATTAAGACATTTAGATATTACACCCATTTGCTGAGGATATTCCTGGAATATAACAAAACTGAATTTCTCAAGACTGCATTCATTTCAAATGAATGTAAAAGGATCACCATGCTTATCTTCATCAATAATATTATGTCTAGGGTGTACAATATTATCTTCGGTTCAGACTTGCCAAGGGTCCTGGAAGAAATGAGAAGTTGTTTACAACCAAATCCAGAGAGTAGGATAGGTGACTGGATGTTGTTCATACAGTCCACTGTGATTTGGGTATATGGCTACCAGGAAGGACCACATCTTTTACCGGCCTTTCTGACCCCCAGAATATTTTCTTTGGAGTTCATAAGACAAAGGATCATCTCAGAGACCGAGCATTTTTTGAAAACACACAAGGCTTCTAATCTAAAATTCCCTTTCATAGTAGGTCCCTTTGTGGTGAAGAACAAGTCATGTTTTCCTCATATTCAATCCAAACTCAGTGAATTTGGATTCACACTGTTGCAAGAATGAAAATACGACCTGCACCAGATCATATCAAAGAGAATATTGGCAAGTAGACAAGGCCCCTATGAACATGAGCATGTTGAAGGATTCGATAAGTTAGACAATCTAGAAACCTGTGTAGATATGGAGGTCACTATGCAACATGATCAAGCAAAACAAATGGAACCAGCCTGCCAGCAGAGCCCAACATAGAAACCTTCTCCTAGATCGATTGTCAAAGCTCCTAAAATGAGCATCTATAATAAGAGGACTAGTTCAGAGGCCCTAGGCACCAGTAGCCAACAAGATATTCTCAAGAAAATGAAAATCACATCATCCTCTCAAATAGTTGACCTAGAAGAAGAAAAACCCAAAGAGAAAACATGCATGGAAATGGTAGAAGGTGTAACCAAGAACGAAGAAGCATTTATAGGAAACAGGACACAAACTGAAAGTAGCACAAAGGTTTTTAGCAAAATGAAACACATATTTAGCCAGACACTTGGGGCAGTTTATCAGTCCAAGGAATATTTAATGAACCATTACATTGTGAAGGGAAGTATGGCCAACAGTGAAATAAGGGACCTTTTTCCTGAAGTGGAAAATACTTCCCAATTTAAAGCTTCCTTACTCTCGGTCAGAAATGTGGAAAAGAAAACATTTAACATAGAAGTAGTTGATGATGACAAGGTATCTGAAATAAAATTGCATTATGAAAATATTGGTTCCCTTGACAAAGTAAATTTACACAGAAATGTTAGCAATATGCTATATTCTGATTATTTGAGTTTGGGTCTGAGGGTCGCAAGATTGACAACACATGCACTCAAACTAGATGGACAATTGAAACAAGAAAAGGCATCCAGCAAAGCCTGGATGGCACAGGTCAAAAGGCTAGAGTCTGAAGGTCCTCAAGGGGTGAATGCCTCTTTGGACAAAAAGGATAAGATAATCCAAAGATTAAAAAAAGGGTTGAAGATGTCACCTACAAACCATCCACAAACAACAGAACTGACTTCTTTGGAACAAGAGAAAGAAACATTCAGACAAGAGGCACTCAATTACAAAGCTAAAGTGTTGCAGTTTGAAAAAGAGAAAGAGAATTGGTCACAAGAACAGGCAACAACATCATATATGGTTGTCATTGTACCTACTAATACAGAGGTTGGATCTAGCACTGAAGGGTTGGTCGAAGCTATGTCCCAGGTAAGCATCAAAACAGGGGAGATCAAAGGTCTCAACGAGGTTATAGAAAAGTTGAAACAAGAGATGAAGGTGAAGGATGAGAAGATGGCTCAACTTCAGAGAGATAATAAGATTTGCAAGAGAGAGTGAGCAAGTTGAAAACTAGGCTAAATGGAAAAAAATTATTGGAAGGAGCCAAACATGTCATATGGGATGTTATTTCCACAGAAGCTGCTAAATCTAGGGTTTATCTAAATTTTATAAGTGACAAAGATAGTGTGGTTGCTACATCTCGGAGAAGGTTTGTTGTTGTTAATGAAGTGTTAGCCAAGAATCCCTCAGAATGGGCCCAAAATTCTATTGACTTTCTAAATTCGGTGCCAACTGGCGATATTCAAACTATCAGGGTAAAAGACAGGACTGCTTTGATTATTTAAGACAGGAAAATCATCGCCAAGAATAACCTGCTCAGATCAGTCCAAAACAAAGATATGCAGATGGAGCACAACATACAGGAGTTTAGAGATGCATTTGAACAATTGTTTATCAAAGGCCTCCCGTCATTTTGGGATGGAAAAGGTTCATTATACAATCAGGAAGATTACAATACTCTCCTCATGCAGTGCAGAATGGACCATTCTAAATTTGAAGCCATGGAAGAAAGTCTGAAAGGACCAAAACTGGTGGAGAAGTTGGCTACAAAATTTGAAATTTTGAATAAGTTCAAAATAGTGAAAATCGACATGCCGACTATGTCCTATGCCACGTGCATTGACTTGGATATTTTTATTAAAGAGATGATGGATTGCGGAATCCCCTCTAATTCACAATGGAAGGAAATCGTGCGGCTGGGTAAGACAAAGTGAAATATCGTTGGAGCCAGTATGTGATCTCCAAGTGTCATCAAATTTGCAGATCTGACATAAGACCAGAGCGATATAGATGGCGAGAAAGAAACCGAACATATAGAGAAATTTCCCATAATTTTGGAGCATTTTATTTTGTCAATCATTTTAAATCGTTTCGTATATCGAAATTGTCAGTCAAAACTATTTTGGAAGCTGAAACACTTTAGTTTCAGTTATTTTGATCAAGTTTTATAAGTATTGGGTTACTTGAATGAATTAATGTTGGTAGAATTGAAAGAGCACCTTTTGGTTGTATCAAACTCTATTTGTAAATTTTCTGAATATGAATTGAATATAAATGCAAATGATTTTGAAGTCTCTATGAAAGGATTCTAATGGGTGGTGATATGAGCTTTGTTTCCCTTCATCATATGTATTTACTGTGACCTATATCATTTACTTTTTATTCTGTTTAAATTGGAGAGTTAGAGGCCCATAATTCATCTTGTGATGCTCTTGGCTTAAGCAATTTAAACTATGTGATTGTCTTCTTAACTAATTCAAAATTCATTTCAGTAATGCTCTAATGCAGTTATTTATTTTCTTTATCTTCTTACACTATATTTAAATTTAATAATAACTCAGATTCATCACCTCATTTAATCCCTTATCCTCTGGAGAGTTTTATCAACTGATGCACTATTTTTGTTCACTTTCAGAATTTTGACTCCATAGCCCTGAGTGTTCCTTCCCTTCTTTGCTAGAAAATTTATTGAACCCCCAAAACAAATCAAATATAGTCGTTGATTGCTAAATAAATATCAAGTGACATGAGAGAGCCCTCTCTGAGTTGAGAAGGCTAGTGCATCGACTCTAAATCTAGTTGAAACAATTACCTCTATCATTTGTCTATTCAACTAGACAAAATTTATAGAGTGCTAGCATTCTTACGTCGCTGTCGGGGACAAAATTGAAAAATCTTCCTTGGGAAAACAAATTAAAACTCTAGTTTGATTCCTGAGGGTGACAGTGGATCAAATACATTATTGGCTGAGATTATATTTACCCTGGCAACTCTATTACTCAGTGACCAGTGGCACCACACCTTGTGAGATAGAAATCCTGGCTCCTAAGAAAGTCCACATCATGAGAAATCTAGACCCAAAAGTTGTGATCCCTGTGTCTGACCCTGAAAATATTGTACGTAAAAGAAAAGAAAGGACCCCGGTATTTCTTCTAGACAAATATCTGTCCTTGCCTAGGGACAAAGTGACTAGCATCAAAGACCTTGATTTTGACGTGAAATTTGAACAATCCTTTTTCAAAACTAAGTCTGAATCTTGTCTAAGCGAGACTATATTTGACTAAAAGAGGTTCCAAGATCTAGTTTTAGCCACATATGTCAAACCTGTAGTGCCCCCTTCTCAGAACCAACATCCACTCCAACCCCTCACAGTAGCTATGGAAGCCATATTTTCTCCCCTCATACTTCCTGCTCAACTACATGATCTACCTCAAGATTACAATCTAAGGATTAAACTATATGATTCCTAAGGTAACATATCAACCCAAAAACATATGGACTAGTTTAATGATTTCATAGAGTTGGAAGAAGTGGACTATGAATATGTGAAGATGAGGCTATTTACACAAAGCCTTGTAGGAGATGTGAGGAAGTGGTTCAGAGCCCTTCCAGTAGGTAGTATTGCAGATTTCGAAGCCTTTGAGACAAACTTCCTTTCAAAATGGGAAGATAAGAAAAATCCCCTTTAGTTGTTGACCCAGTATAACAATATGAAGAGATCACATGATGAGACGATAAAGGAGTTTTCGGCTAGATTCATGAAGGTGTATAATGTTATTCCTGATGAAGTAACCCCACCCCCCCCCAAGGCTGCTCAACTCAAATATGTTGATTCTTTTGAAAGTGACTTTGATTTATTATTGAGAGAAAGAAGATCTACCACATTGAACGATATGACGACTGATGCTATAGAGGTAGAAGTGAACCCAATGTATTCAGGGAATATGAAAACTAATGTTGGCAGAGACACAAACAAATCTCAAGACAAAGCATAGACTTCAACATCTCAAACATCAGAGGAAATATTTGAAGCGATGATGAGAAACATGGATCGGATGATGGAAAGGATGACCTAGGAAATAGGCCTAACCCTAGAGAAAAGGCTGATGGTCCACCTAGAAATCTGAGAAGACCATCTATTCCACATATTAAGCAAAGAAATTAGGGAAATCAAGCCAATCAAGCAGATCCAGCGAATCTGGGAAACCAGGCAAATCAAGGAAACCAAACAAATCAAGGAAACCAAGGGAATCAAGGGGAACAACAAATCAGGCCTCCCTTCCAAAATAATTATGTAAATGAGGGTTATGATGGATATTTTGAGGATAACATGAAATGTTGTGATGATAAAGAGACAGAGGTATTTTTGACCAAATAAGAACATGACTAGTTCATGGACGCAAGTGAGATCTTTCTACAAGATGAAGAGGAAAGGGTGTCAGTAGAAAAAGAAGATTATGAGACTGGATTAAAAAATCCATCATGCAATTCCAAAGGCCATATAACCTCTGAAATCAAAAAGTACCCCCAAACCCTCCAAAGGGTAACCCTTCAAAGGGGAATCCCTCCAAAGAAGCTCAGAACAATGTACCTTCTTCTAGTCATACCAAAAAAGATTTTGCTGCAAAATATTCAGCTGCAAAGGAATCCACTGTGAAATATTATGTTGCGAAGGATATTGCAGAAAAGGGGAAGCAGAAAGAAGAACCTCAGAAGAAAATATTGACAAGAAGAGATGGTCACCAAAGAGGTAGAAAAAACTCCATCCTCTTTCGATTTCGAAAGTGAGATGGCTAAGATAAAAAATTCGGTACCATTTAATGAATTGATCAGGAATAACGAATACAGAAATCACATCATCAAGATGCTTAAAATGGGACAGACCTCTAATACCCTAAACATACAATATGATCACCCAGCTATCTGATTTGGGCCAAGAGTAGAAGAAAGCGGTGAAAATGAAGAAGTCCCTCCTTTTTATGTTAGCTTGAAAATCCATGACATGATTCTGCACAACGTTATGCTGGATTTTGGAGCATCACACAACCTGATGCCAAAGTGGTCATGGAACAATTAGGTCTCGAGGTCACAAGACCTTACAAAGACCTATTCTCCTTTGATTCAAGAAAGGTAAAATGCCTTGGCATGATCAAAGACATGGTGGTTTCTTTGGCACAAATCCCAGCAAATAATATGGTGATGGACGTAGTGGTCACTGATATCCCTCCAAAATTTGGTATGTTGTTGTCCAAATCATGGGCTGCAAAATTGAAAGGAACTCTCCAGATGGACATGTCTTATGCTACTATTTATGTCTTTGGTCAGGACAAAAGACTGTACAAGGAGGTTTTTCTTAAATATATGGTCAGCAATAAATCACAGCCTAGAAATCATCCTATCTATTCAGTGGAGACTGAATTAGGATCTTCCATCTTCTTCAATGACCTGTGCTCTGAAGAAGAAGAAACATAAATCGTTATGGCTGGAAAATATGAGTTAAAGGGGAAAATGGAGGAACTTTCAGAGCAGCAAGATGATGCAGAGGGATAGTTATGGAAGATGAATTTCAATGGAGCTTCCTATAGAGAAGGAGTTGGAGTTGGCGTATGGATCAACCACCCTAAAGGAGACTCAAAATTGTGTTCCTACAAACTTGTGTTGAATGCACTAATAACATGGCAGAATATGAAGCGTTGATATTGGGATTGAAATTTTTAGAAGAGTTGGGTGCCAAAAGAATTATTGTACATGGATATTCTGAGCTAATTATAAATCAAATCAAAGGCATCTACCAAGAAAAACAACCTATATTGAGGTCTTATACGAATTTGGTACTAGAACTCCTTGAGAAATTTCAAGAATGCAATCTCTCAGCAATTCCAAGAGAACAAAATCAGGTTGCCAATGCCCTGGCCACTTCAGCAACAGTTTTTAGAGTTCCAATTTTTCCTGAGAAAAGATACAAGGTGGAGGTAAAGTACATGCCATAAGTACCAGACAATATGAAGAACTGGAAAGTCTTCGAAAATGACAAACAGATAAAACGATTCCTCAAAATGGAGAACGAGTTCAATAATTTGAACATTGATGATGAATATTGCGATGATGAGGTAGATGCATCCTCTTTCATGAAAGAAATATATTTTGACAATTGGATTGATGGAAGAGATATCATTCATCTAAAGAGTAATATCATCCCCAAGGTTTTGGTACCATTGCATAAACGTTTTGATAACAACGACATAGCCAGAAGTCCAAAGATCATAGTAAATGAAGGGGATGTGGAATATTGAAATATTGGGACTCTAGAGGATCCAAATATCATGAAGCTATCCAGGAATCTCAATTGTTAAGTCAAAGAGAGGTATGTCAAATTAATGAAAGAATTCCCCTACGTTTTTGCTTGGATCTATGATGATCTAAAAGTCTATGATACCTTTTTGGAGCCATAAGACATTGAAAGGATGATCAGCTCTGAAGCTAGGGTTTAGGCACTGACAGCCGCAGAGGACTGTGCCCATAAGATGATGGCCCTGAAGGGGCTCGCGCATTGCCAGGGGGGGGGGTGAATGGTGTCTCCTACAACTGAGTCATGGCTAATGAAGATCCGACAACCAGAGTGAAGAGGTCGACCTTTGAAACGCCTCCAGATATGCGTGCGCAACTGCTGGTCGAAGTGACATTTAAGGATCGGGACACAGATATGGATCCGGCCAAGGAAATCATCTCTGCAAGCGCCGCAGCCCCTTGGATCCCCGGTAAGTTCATTCCGCAAGCACCACAAGCCCAAAAATATGTCATAAACTCGCCCCGTATAGAGGAACAGAAACACTACATGAGAGATAATGCCCTGGTAGGAAATTTTCTAGGGATATGGCCCTCGGAGCAAGATCTGGTCAAATGGATACAGTACTGGTGGAGGCCAAAAGGACACTATGATCTCCAACTATGATCGAAGGGTTTCTTCACGATCATCCTCCACAATCTCGAAGACAGAAACCGTATCTTTGATGGAGGGCCCTATTTTTACAACTCGACGAGACTCTTCTTGAGATTCTGGACAGAAAAGTTCAGCCCCGAAAAGGAAGACTTCACCCATGCGCCAGTCTGGCTCAGGCTGTATTCTCTTCCCCGGGAATTATAGTTGGAGGAAGTTCTAGCTGGCATAGGCAACACCATTGGTATTTATGTTAAGTCCTCCTAAGTAACTAAGCAGAGACGCTACACATCATATGCAAGAATCTGTGTTTATTTGAATATATCCAAGCCGCTTCCAAGGTATATTACGCTGGAGTATCATGATGAAGATTGGACTCAAACCATCGATTACGAACATATTCCCTTCTGCTGTAGAAAATGCCAGGAGCATGGACATCTCTTCAGGGAATGCCCACTCAACGTGACTCACAAGGAAGGGAATCCAGAAAATGGCAAGGACAATGAAGGATTCGTGCAACAGGTAGGGCGAAGGTGACAGGGAGGCAGAAAGAAACTAGCTCAGGTAAGTAAATATCCTTCCACCAGCAATAAGTTTGCAATTTTACAAGATAACCTAGAAGAATTTTCAAACACAGCACATATGAATCCACCGCCCCAGCAAACGACATCTCAAACTAAGAACCCAGAGGCTAAACAACCAGCGAAGAGTAAGGAATCAGAACCTCCCCCCATGTGCCCGCTAAGGGAACCGCCCGAGCAACCAGAGATAGACGATGGGGATGAGGAAATGGAGGTGGAAGAACAGAACCTAGATGGAGTGGATTTGGAGCACCTTGAGCATGCCTATCGACATCAAAAACTTTACACTATACCCAGGGATCAACTCAGGAAGGTGCACAAAGTGTTCCTCAATTCCTCTACGAGCTCCTCAGCCCGAGCCAGCAAAGCACTGGGCATCCAGGGTAGTCAGACAAAAAACCCAAATAAAGCTCAAAAGGACGAGAAAAAATGACGAAGGAAATCAACAAATAAGCTCATACAGGAAATTGGAAGCTTTATGGTAGATTCAAGGAAAATTCACTTGATCTCGGATATCTTTCCCCCCCTCCCCCCCCCCTTAGTCATCATGAAAATCATATCTTGGAACATCAGAGGCCTCAACGGACGTAGCAAGCAGAAACTGATATGAGATCTGATCATAGCAGAAGTACCGGATGTTGTGATGTTACAGGAAACAAAATGTACCTCAGAAGACATCAATCGACTACTCCCTTATTACTGGAAGCAAGGAGGAGTGGTCTTAATTGATGCCGCGGGAATGACTGGAGGATTGGCCATCCTCTGGAACACCAACACTGTCCTGCTGGAAAACTTTTGTACCACCAGATGGTCTATAACAGCGGATTATAGGCTCATTGGCTCTGACAAACCAGGACATCTAACAAGCGTCTATGGACCAACCACTCCAAGAGACAAACAAGCCTTCCTCAGAAGCCTAAGTTACTTGTCCAGCCTCACACTATACCACAGATGGATAGTGGGGGGTGACTTTAATATCATCCGCAGCCTAGAGGAAAAAAAAGGAGGATCACGCTGACTGGATTGAGACTCCAGCGACTTCAATAGTTTAATAGATGACCTTCGGCTAATTGACTTAGAGTCCAATAATGGCATTCACACATGGTCCAATAGAAGAACAGGACTGCACCAGATCACCTGTAAATTATACTGTTTCCTTGTGTCGGAGCCACTCATGATGGACGGCACTACAATGGAATCTAGTATCTTAAATCGCATCGGATCGGACCACTGGCCCATACAGTTATGGTTGGATGTCCCAGCCACTCCGGGAAAGAAACCCTTTCGTTTTGAACAATTTTGGCTAGATCATCCAGACTTCCAAGAAAACATTCAAGGCTGGTGGAAGGAGGCAAAAATCTCCTACGGGTCTAAGATGTATAGGTTCTAGCAAAATCTGAAGAATCTCAAACAAACGCTAAAGTTTTGGAACAAGCACACTTTCGGCAGCATCTTTGACTCCCAAAAACATCTCACGGAGAAAATGGCAGAGATTCAGTGCAGAATAAGAGAACAAGGACTCACAGAGGAGCTCAGAAGCCAGGAACTCAAAGTGAACCAACAGATCGCAGAAAGGAAAAGACAGGAAGAGATACTGTGGAAGCAGAAGTTGCGTATACAATGGCTCAAGGAAGGGGAACGCAACACTAAATTCTTCCACCGAACTACTATCCAGAGAAGGCAATCCAATAAGATCACGCATCTAATCTCAGAGGAGGGGGAGACTCTTCACTCCCATGCTGACCTGGAAACAAATTTGGTTGATTACTTCCAAGACCTTCTCACGGAATCCATTATAGACAGACATGAAGCAATCACTAAGATTACAAGGCATGTGCCTACCCTGGTGACTCAGGAACAAAATGCAGCCCTCCTTAGACCCTTCACCATCGAGGAAGTAGATCAAGCGCTCCAAGATACCCCCAAATGCAAGGCCCCGGGCCCAAATGGCTTCACTAGCGATTTCTTCCACTATTGTTGGCCGATGATTCGAATAGAGGTCTGGGAAATCCTGGAAGACTCAAGGATCACGGGAAACGTCCTCTGGGATTTCAATACAACTTTTCTTTCCCTTATCCCCAAAGAGGGGCAGGTGAATAGACCCAAGCAATACAGGCCCATAGCCCTCTACAACGTCATCTACAAACTCCTCACAAAAGTCATCACCCGAAGACTCAAGCCGATCCTACCAAAAATCATATCCCCAGAGCAATCGGGGTATGTCGAGGGAAGACAAATCCTGGACAACATCATTTTGGCGCATGAGGTAATTCACTCCTTGAAGAAAACCAAAACCCCAGGGATGCTTCTAAAGTTGGACATCTCAAAAGACTTTGATAAGCTCAGCTAGGAATATATGAAAGCAATGCTTATAGCTTTTGGCTTTGATCAAAACTGGGTTACTTGGATTTTAAATCTAACCTCCTCGGCCTTCTTTTCCCTGCTCATCAATGGGGTACCCTCGAAACCCTTCTCCCCTTCAAGGGGAATTAGACAGGGGGACCCCCTATCTCCTTTCCTCTTCATCAACATGGTTGAAGGACTTAGTAGAACTATCCATGTTGCTCTGAAAAACAACCTTCTGACCGGTCTACCTCTGCATGGCATCTCCCCGCCTATCTCTCATAGCTAATTCGTGGACGACACCCTCTTGATGGGCAGCCCGACTGCTTGAGAAGCCAACTGTCTCAAGGAGATTCTCCAAACCTTTTCTGATGCTTCAGGCCTGGAATGCAACAAGGATAAGTCTCAAATCTTTTTTTTCAATATGCCCCCTCTGATCCAGCATCATATCTCGGAGATCCTCGGTTTCAACAGAAGCTCCCTTCCATCCAAGTATCTGGGCTTACCCCTGATTGACAACGCCCTCAAAAACTCCTCTTGGGAGAACCTTCTTTCTTCCTTCTCCAAGAGGCTCTCCTCCTGGACCTTTAGAGATTTAAATATGCCCAGCCGTCTCATTCTGCTTAAAGCCATCTTTCAAGCCCTCCCGATCTATGTTTTTTCTGTGCTAGCAGCCCCCAGATTTGTTCTCAACACCATAAAATGCTTGCAAAGAAATTTCCTTTGGCAAGGCCTTAACAAAGAAAATAAGATTGCTTTAGTCAGCTGGGAAAAGATTTGTAGGCCTAAGGAACA
This sequence comes from Picea engelmannii, assembly GCA_009831015.1. NCBI lineage: Eukaryota > Viridiplantae > Streptophyta > Pinopsida > Pinales > Pinaceae > Picea > Picea engelmannii. The sequence goes on along the minus strand of ML777558.1, from coordinate 311,542 downwards.
GGGGGGACTGGGAATAAGAGATCCATCTATAATGAACAAGGTCCTTAGCGCCAAAATTTGGTGGCGTTGGTTAAAAAACCCCACAGATATTTGGGCTAAGTTATGGAGGAAGAAATATGCCCCTAACACAGCAGAGAATAACTTGATTCGATGGAATGGGGATAACACTGGCTCCTTAATATGGACAACGGCCAAGCAGAATAGGCAGATTGTCACTCAACATGCTTTTTGGGAGATAGGAAATGGGGAAACGGCTTTGTTCTGGCAAGATTCCTGGCAACAATGGACAGCCTTAAATGTTGAGGAGTGGGCCCACGACATTTTCACCCAGGCTACAGGCATGGGCCTAACAAAGGTCACGGACTACTGGTAGAAAAACCACATTGGGGACACCTGGCGCTGGTGGCACCTGGATCGGGCACGAATTAACTTGGCTCTGCATATCGATCTAGCACCTCTTCAAGAAACGTTGGATAAGAGGAAAGTTCCTATACGCGTCGATGAAGACATACTTAGATGGGGTTACAGACCACAGGGCTCCTTCACCGCGCAGGAAGCCTATCAAATTAAGACTAAGTCAGACCACACCACAAACATGAAGATTTGGGGGAAAATTTGGAATCTGAAGCACTCACCGAAAATCACCCTTTTTCTCTGGCTAGTCTTACACTCAAGCATTCTCACCTGGTACAATCTCCTGAAGAGGGGGTTTGCTGGACCCTCTATCTGCACTCTGTGTGGAGAGGCAGAGGAAACCTTGAATCACCTTCTCAATACTTGCCCTTACATAGCACAAGTCTGGGATCAAGTAGCGATAATCATGCACACCTCGGACCAACTTAGAGATAGTGTCATCGAAACTCTTTTAAATTGGCGGGATCAGGCTTTTATGTCTCCCTACTTCAACAGAGTTTGGCAGCTCTTACCTGGCTTTGTCCTCTGGCAAATTTGGAAAGAAAGAAATAGGAGAATATTCAGAAATAAGGCTCACCCTTGGGGTCACTGTTGGCGTCAATGCCAGCGTAACCTCCTGGAAACACTCCATCTTAGACTTTGGTCAGATGTCGACTTAGCTTGCTTTCCATCTGAGCTCCCCATCCTATGGCACTGGACTCCTCTTCCTCCCTCTCAGACGCCCTCCTGCCCCCCTCCCACCCCCCATCCAAGCAGCCCTTCCCTTTGGTCTCCTCCCCCAAGGGATTTCCTCAAACTCAATTTTGACGGAGCATCTAAAGGCAATCTGGGAGATGCAAGCTATGGAGTGGTCTTCCGTAATAATCTTGGACACATTTTAGCCATAGGAGAAGGCCCCCTTGGGCATTCCACGAATAATGCAGTAGAACTCTGGGGCCTTATTAATGGTTTGCAAATGGCCTCCCAGAATAATTATACAAAGCTCATCGTCGAAGGGGACTCTCAAGTCATCATTGGCTTGCTGTGTAGAATCCTGCACGGGGTCAATCCAGACAGCATCTCGCCAAGCTGGAGGCTTACACATGGCTTGCAGATCATTGTAGGTCTGTTTCATTCTCAACAGGTGATCATCCCCACACACATCAGAAGGAAGGCGAACCAAGTTGCGGATGAATTGGCTAATGTGGGCATTGATTGGAGAGGACCAGACCTCCGATGCTATTCTGCCCAGAACCCAGATCATCCTATCCTCCAGCAGTGTCTTCGAAAAGCTGGCTCAGTTGATGTTTCCCCGGATGGGGTGTTAGTGGGTTCCTCGTGGCGATGGATGGGAGAGGACACAGTCTGATGCAACACGGAGCCACGTGATGGGCTCGTGCCGTAGGATGGTGCCGTCTCGGGCGATTAATTTCATTTAAGTCATGGTAATGGTCGAGGTAATGAGCTTTTATGCCACCCTTTGCTCCTCTGCAGTTTGTTTTATGGCTTGGCTCGACGTTTTGGTCATTGCACCCTGTATGCAGTCTAAAGGGCTCCTCCCTTCACGGCACAAACATGACCAGGCTCGCTCAGCTGCTGTCTCCATTGTTTTTCTGCACCCCTGGTTTAACCTCGTCCAGACCCGCCCACCTGCACATATGAAAGAATGGCCTAGAGGAAGGCCGAAGAGGGGCTCCCCCTGGAATCCCCGCCGACCTTTGGTCTTGCCTTCAGTCTCCCCTTTGACCTATTCATCCTCTCGTCCTCAAAATCCGTCCACTGCTGCCATCCCGTCACCTTCGCAGTCTATGCTTCTTCACTCCACTACCACCCCCGCCACCTTTGCAGTCTATGCTTCTTCACTCCATGGCCACTATCCCACGAGGGTCGGCCCCGATTCTACGATGCCCTCAGGACCCCCTAATGCAATTCACAGCGACAATGTCTTTCCCTGGACCTTCGAGCAATCTGAGTAGTGCACCACTAGCTTATAGTGAGTCTAAACGAGCGCACCCCCACCTCATGGCCCACCTCGACAGCGAGCACTTCAGGGATCGACTGGTCATATTTTATGACTTATTTTTTGAGCTTAGGAAGGAGGTGGCGGACCTCAAGTATCGCCTGCAGGCTATAGAAGAAAATGTAGCGACCTTCCTTCATCTCCTCTCGACTATGCACTTGGAGCTCTCCTCGGACCCAGTAGACTCTGCTCCAAGGAAGGTACCTGATGCTATTACAGGTACAGGAAGGGATAGAATGCAGTGACCAACAGAAGCGAAGCAGAAGGAAGTGGAACGAAGAGGCCAAGCTGAGAACATGGAGCGTGGCGAGTGAAAGGAAAAGAGTTGGGACGACTAGCCGACGTATATCGAAGAAGAACCGTGGACAGAGGACCTTCGAGCCACGTGGATAGGCTATTCACTGGGTGTTTAGCTCTTTAGTGCGGTATGTCAAGTTTTCTTAGGTTCATAGTTTAGATGACAGTCAGTATGAACTTTGTTTTTCTACTGGACCAGTGACATTCTTAAACTTGTGAATGGGGGGCTGGCTGGAATGGTTTCCCCTCTATTGGGGCAGTCCAGTAACTGCAGCCAGTATATTGCTGTATTTTGACACTTTTATCAGCTTTAGCAGGATATTAATATGATATTTACTCTTATTTACAAAAAAAAAAAGTCTATGATACCAGTATAATCTAGCATGTTATCCCAATTAAAGAAGATCACAAGCCATTCAAACAGAAATTAAGAAGAATAAACCCTATGTTGTTACCATTGATAGAAAAGGAAGTAAAGAAACAATTTGAAGTAAAAATCATAGTGTCCCTGAGGTTTTCCAAATGGGTGGAAAATTTGTTACCAGTCCGGAAAAAGAGTGGAGAAATTAGGCTATGTGTAGACTTCAGGAATCTAAATAAGGTGTCTATAAAGGAAACCTATCCATTTCTTAAAATGGTTTACATTCTACAGAAGTTAGTGGGATCCCAAAGGATGTTGATGCTAGATGGTTTCTCTGGATATAATCAGATTATGGTGCACCCTGATGACCAGGAAAAAACTGCATTTACTACACCATGGGGAACAGTTATGTATGCAAAAATGCCTTATGAATGCAGAGATGACATTTCAAAGATGAATGCAGAGATGACATTTCAAAGAGATATGGATATAGCTTTCGTTGACAAAAAAGATAAATTTATTTTTATCCACCTTGATGACATTATTATGTATTATGCTTTAGATGAAGAACAACTCAAGCATATCAGAAGGGCATTTGAAAAATGCAGAAAATTTGGCATATCACTAAATCCAAAAAAGTCAATTTTTTCCATTGAAGAAGGGAATCTCTTAGGACACAGTATTTCGAAGGAAGGGATAAAGGTGGACCCCAATAGAGTTGAAGGGATATTGAAAATTAACATACCCAGAAGAAAAAAGGAGGTACAATCTTTCCTGGGGAAAGTAAACTTTCTGAGAAGGTTTATCCCAAATTTAGTTGAAATCATAAAACACATCACCAACATGCTAAAATAGGGAAATGAAATAAAATGGATTCCTGAAGCAATAAATTCCTTTGAAGGCATCAAGGTGGCATTGACAAAGGTTCATGTATTGGCCAGTCCAAATTTTCAAAAAGATTTCATATTGTTCTCATTCTCCTCAGAACACACAATTGCAGGTGTATTACTCCATAAAGACGACCAAAGTTTCGAGAAACCCATAGCATACTATAGTAAAACATTGAGAGATGCTCCTTTAAAATATGATATCATGGAGAAGCAGGTGTATTCTTTGGTCAAGGCATTGAAAGAATTCAGGGTTTACATCCTACATTCACATACCACGGGTTATGTTCCCAGCAACTCAGTAAAGGACATCTTGGAACAGCCTGATCCTGAAGGGAAGAGGGGAAAATGGATTGTTGTGTTGTTAGAATGTGATCTTGAAATCAATCCCACGAAGTTGATCAAAGGACAAGGAATTGATAGACTAATGGCACAAACAAACTACGAACTCTTGGGAATAAATTTCACTGTAGATCTATCAGACAATGTAGGCAGAGGAAGAAAGGGTGACTCCACAAATATCTCAGAAGTTTCTTGACTCTACATGGTATGTAGATTTCATTTTTGTGTTGAAAAATCTGCAGTCTCCTCCTGAGTATAGTAAAACAAAGGCTAGATTTTTGAAACTCAAGGTAGCAAAATTTTGTATAGTAAATGAATTACTATACTGGAAATGTCCAGGGGGGATTTTATTGAGTTGTTTGACAGAAGATGAAGCAGATAAAACCATCAAAGAGTTCCACAAAGGTGACTTTGGAGGTCATAATTATTGGAAGACGACTGTACATAAAATTTTGAGAGTTGTTTTTTATTGGCCTAGCATTTTTCCTGATGTTTATAAAGAAGTTTCAGAGTGCCATGAATGCCAAATCTTCGATGGAAAATGAAAATTGCATTCTCTTCCACTAAAACCCATTTCAGTAGAAGCTCATTTTAGACAATGGGGCCTAGATTTTATAGGGGAGATACATCTATAGTCCTCGGCTCAACACAAATGGATCCTGACTGCAACAGATTATTTTACTAAGTGGATCGAGGTCGTTCCCGCTAGACAGGCTACAGATGTTGTTATCATTCGATTCCTAGAAGACAATATCTTGTCCAGATTCGGATACCCAATCAAGATTATAACAAACAATGCAACGGCCTTTAAGTATAAAAAATTTAAAAAATTCTACAGTGATTATAACATTACCCTTGGTCATTCCATGTCATATTATCCTCAATGGAACGGATTGTCTAAGTCTTCGAATAAAATCTTGGTCAGAATCATCAAAAAATTGCTGCAAGAGAACATAAAGGCGTGGAACAAAAAGATCAGCCATGCTCTATGGGCTGACATGATATCCCCAAAAAGAGTTATTGCCACATCTCCTTTCCAGATCATGTATGGTACAGAATCCATATTTCCTACTACATTGGGATTGTCGGTGATGAAGTTGTTACAGGAGCAATAAGAGGAAACAAATGTTAGTCGGAGAAGAGATGATGAGCTCATCAGCGTACAATAGACCAAAGAAAAGGCCTTCAATAATACCCAGCTACGTCAAGACAAGATCAAAGAATCTTTCCACAGATATACCAAGGTAGATGATTTCATACTAGGAGACTGGGTACTAAAATGGGACGTTAGAAATGAAGATAAAGGTAAACATGGGAAATTTGACAACCTATGGCTGGGTTCATTCAAATTCGTAGCTTATCGAGGGAGCAATGCCTATTTGTTAGAGGAAAGTAATGGATAATTTCCTAGAGGAGGGCCTGTGAATGGCAAGTTCCTCAAGCATTACATTGTTTGAAAAAATCATCACTCCACCATTCATTGTATATAATAGTTCTAATTTTTCCTTTACGCATGAGAGATTGGAATAAAGGAAGCATAGTTGAAGCCCAAGGTGAAGGACCTAAGCTATGCTAGGCGGATTGTAATTTTTCGAATAAAAATCAGTAGATTCATATCACATTGATAAATCATAGCCCAATGGGAAGGCACTTAGTCTACAGTTATTTTCTACCTCATAGGGAGGATAACATCCCCAGTAGAAGCCAATGTTATCACCATAACAATTTTCAAATGGTATCCAAGTGTCGGAATTTTAGTGAAAGGCTATGGCACTAAGGAGTTATGATAATTTAGAGGACCAGGCTATATCTAGCGGTGTATGGACAAATGTGGCGAAAGCATGAAGAGTTAGGTTCGTCAAACCGTCGATGTTGAAAGAGGCCCAAATCAACGACTAAGGTGCATATCAGGGATCAAAATAGAGTGAAGATTAAGAAGTTGAAAGCGGGTCAGGGAGAACTGTTATGGTTTTATCTTTGGACGTGTGGCACCTATAGAGGTACATTGGTGAAAAAAGCAGTCTGACTAAAACCACTTTCTCCAACCCCTGATGCCAAATTCATTGGGTAAATGTGGACTATAGATCTTAAAGTAGCCCAGATCAACGGATGAAACTCATATCGATGATTAAAGTAGCGCAAAGATTAACAAATCGAAGCCAAGCCAGGGAAAAAAGTTATGGTTTTATCGTTGGACGCGTGGCACCTCTAGAGGCACATCGGGGCAAAAAGAGGTCCACCTAAAACCGTTTTCTCCAACCCCTGATGTCAATAGATACCTATAAAAGGAGGAACCCCCAGCATTATTTTATGATAATTTGAAGCATTCAAACATTTGAAAACTTGGCACAAAGCATCCATTTGAAATTCAAGATCCGAACTGAACCAGATTTGTGTTTCTCTCGCCTCTTAACAGGTATTTTCTCCATGGCCACTAATCCTATTGTCTTATCCGTAAATGAGCAAGACATCTCCTCCAAAGAAGAATCCCTAATTGATAGAGACTCCGACATTTTTGACATAGAGATAACAGACTCTCCCATTTCTGTGTCCAGATCAAATTTGTTGGACAATGTTGTAACGCGCCTACCTTTCCTCGAAGCGTCTCAAGCCTCCATCACCCCTTACATCATAGAAGTAGTCTTTCCTCTCCCTGAATTTCTAATTTGGTGTGAAGAGCAATATTCTCAGGAATAAAGAGTCATTCTGAATAAATTAGGGTCAGAGATTTTATGTGAAATAGACAGGCCATCGCTCTAGCACACCCTCAGTATACCTGAATCTTGTTCCATGGTGTTAGAGCCCTTCGAGGAACAAAAAATGATCACAATTTATAGAGAATATCACCAGAAGTAAAAAATTGTTTTTTGCAAACCATTGTCAAGCCAGAGCACCATTCAAAGATTATGTCATTACCTGCCAGTGTAAGCATCACGATCATTCAAGTCCAGTGGGCTTGTTCTCTATTAGGTCAAATTTTAGGATTGGAGCATGACAAGTTTATGGTATAAGTCATGTTAGGTTTCCTATTGAATTTCTTTATGTCATAGTATGGTCATTCAGTCTATGTCAGTTTTGACAAATTCATTATTGACAATATGCATCAGCAATTGGTGAATTTCAATTCATTAAGACATTTAAGATATTACACCCATTTGCTGAGGATATTCCTGGAATCTAACAAAACTGAATTTCTCGAGACTACATTCATTTCAACTGAATGTAAAAGGATCACCATGCTTATCTTCATCAATAAGATTATGTCTAGGGTGTACAGTCTTATCTTCAGTTTAGACTTTCCAAGGATCTTGGAAGAAATGAAAAACTATTTACAACCAAATCCAAAGAGCAAGATAAGTGACTGGATGTTTTTCATACAGTCCATTGTGATTTGGGTATATGGCTACCACAAAGGACCTCATCTTTTACCAGTCTTTCTAACCCCCAGAGTATTTTCTTTGGAGTTCATAATACAAAGGATCATCTCAGAGACTGAGTATTTTTTGAAAACACACAAGGCTTCTAATATAAAATTCTATTTCATAGTAAGTCCCTTTGTGGTGAAGAACAAGTCTTATTTTCCTCAGATTCAATCCAAACTCAGTGAACTTGAATTCACATAGTTGCAAGGAAGAAAATATGACCTGCACCAGATCATATCGAAGAGAAGATTGGCGAGAAGAGAAATTCCCTATGAACATGAGCATTTTGAAGGATTCAAGAAGTTGGACAATATAGAAACCTTTGTAGATATGGAGGTCACTATGCAAAATGATCAAGAAAAATAAATGGAACCAACTTCCCAGCGGATCCAAGCACATAAACCTTCTCCTAGATTGATTGTCAAAGCTCCCAAAATGAGCGTCTACAATAAGAGGAGTAGTTCAGAGGCCCTAGGCACCAGTAGCCAACAAGATATTCTCAAGAAAATGAAAATCACATCATCTTCTCAAATAGTCAACTTGGAAGAAGAAGAACCCAAAGAGAAAACATGCATGGAAATGGTATAAGGTGTAACCAAGAATGAAGAAGCATGTATGGGAAACATGACACAAACTGAAAGTAGCACAAAGGTTTTTAGCAGTAGAAAACACATATTTAGCCAGACACCTGGGGCAGTTTATCAGTCCAAGGAATATTTAATGAACTAGTACACTGTAAAGGGAAGTATGGCCAACAATGAAATAAGGGACCTTTTTCCTTACTACTTTGGAACAAGAGAAAGAAACATTCAGACAAGAGGCACTCAATTACAAAGCTAAAGTGTTGCAGTTGGAAAAAGAGAAAGAGAATTGGTCACAAGCACAGGCAACAACATCAGATATGGCTATCATTGTACCTACTAATACAGAGTCTGGATCTAGCACTGAAGGGTTGGTCCAAGCTATGTCCCAAGTAAGCAACAATATAGGGGAGATCAAAGGTCTCAACGAGGTTATAGAAAAGTTGAAACAAGATATGAATATGAAGGATGAGAAGATGGCTCAACTTCATAGAGATAATCAAGATTTGCAAGAGAGAGTGAGCAAGTCAAAAACCAAGATAAAGGGGAAAACATTATTGCAAGGAGCCAAACATGTTATATGGGATGTTATTGTCGCAGAAGCTGCTAAATTCAGGGTTTACATAAATTTTATAAATGACAAAGACAGTGTGGCTGCTACAGCTCGGAGTAGGTGTGATGTTGTTAATGCATTGTTAGCTAAGAAGCCCTCAGAATGGGCCCAAAATACCATTGAATTGCTAAATTTTGTGCCAACTGTCGATCTTCAAACTATTGGGGTAAAAGATAGGAATTCGTTGATAATTTCAGCCAGGAAAATCATCGCCAAGCATAAATTTCTCAGATTGGTCCAAAACAAAGCTATGCAGATGGAGCACGACATACAGGAGTTTAGAGATGAATTTGAGCAATTGTTTATCAAAGGCCTCCCATAATTTTGGGATGGAAAAGGTTCATTATACAATCAGGAATATTACAATACTCTCCTGATGCAGTGCAGAATGGACCATTCTAAATTTCAAGCCATGGAAGAAAGTCTGAAAGGCCCAAGTCTGGTGGAGTATTTGGCTATAGACTTCGAAATTCTGAATAAGTTCAAAATAGTGAAAATTGACATGCCGATTATGTCCTATGCCATGTGCATTTACTTGGAGATTTTGATTAAAGAGATGATGGATTGTGGAATCCCCTCTGATTCGCAATGGAAGGAAATTGTGTGGCTGGATAAGACAAAGTGCAATATCGTTGGAGCCAGTATGTGATCCCCAAGTGTCATCAGATTTGCAGATCCGATAAAAGACCAGAGTGAGACATATGGCAAGAAAGAGACTGAATAGACAGAGAAATTTCCCATAATTTTGGAGCGTTTTATTTTGTCAATCATTGTAAATCGTTTTGTGTACCGAAACTGTTAGTCGAAACTATTTTTGAACCTGAAACACTTCAGTTTCAATTGTTTTTATCAATTTGTATCAATATTGGGTTACTTGAATGAATTAATGTTGGCATAAGTGGAAGAGAATATTTTGGTTGTATCAAACTCTATTTGTAAATTTTCTTAATCTGAATTGAATATAAATGCAAAATATTTTGAAGTCTCTCTGAAAGAATTCTAACGAGTGGTGATATGAGCTTTGTTTCCCTTCATCGTATGTATTTCTTGTGACCTGTCATTTCATTTACTTTTTCTTCTGTTTAAATTGGAGAGTTGGAGGCCCAAAATTCATCTTGTGATGCTCTTGGCTTAAGCAATTTAAACTATGTGATTGTCTTCTTAACTAATTCAGAATTCGTTTCAGTAATGCTCTGATGCAGTTATTTGTTTTCTTTATCTTCTTACACTCTATTTAAATTTAATAATTACTTATATTCATCGCCTCATTTATCCCTTATCCTCTGGAGAGTTTTATCAACTGATGCACTATTTTCGTTCACTTTCAGAATTTTGACTCCATAGCCCTGAGTGTTCCTTCCCTTCTTTGCCAGCAACTTTATTAAACCCCCAAAACAAATAAAATCTATCCATTGATTTCTAAATAAATATCAAGTGACACGAGAGATCCCTCTCTGATTTGAGTGGGCTGGTGCCTCAACTCTAAAGCTGGTTGAAACAATTACCTCTTCATTTGTCTATTCAGCCAGACAAAATTTGCAGAGTGCTAAAAGTTAGGATGCATGTGTATTCATACGAAAATCATGTTTTGATCTGGATTTAGGAGAGGAATTAAATGATTAACAGACTGAATACAATAAACACAAACATATGGAGAACAACAAAAATATCCAGTGAACAATATATTCTATGGCATAAATGAAATTGGTTGAAAATGTAAAACTGCATAACTGAAACAACTTACTCGAATGGTGGTATTTATCTCTGAGAAGAGATGTGGCTACTACACACATCCGTCTGAGAAGAATGATTAGAATGAGGCTCCAGAGGCCTTTTTAACATTATCCATGAATTACAAAACCCTAGAAATCCAAAAACCTAACCCTAGAAGATGAAACGACCCTAGAAGATGAAACGTCAAAAGTCATGTGGGCCTCAATGGGTAAGTTGGTACCTCAACTTTCTAGGTTCGTAAATTTTGCATACGACCTCCATTTTAGGCGCATGATAGCTCGTTGGAAATGTATTTTCAAGAAATACACATTACACCATCAAACTCTAACTTTGGCTATAGTTTGGCTGTGGAAAACTAAAAAAACATTGTTTAGGGCCCCAAAATGGCCTTGGAAGTATAGAAAGATGTGATGACATGAAAACATCCAAAATAATCTAGTTGGATTAGTTGGGAGGCCACCAGTCTCCATATAGAAGATGTGTAGGGCTTCAGGCAACCCCGAAAGTGTAGAACCCACAATTAAAAATAAGTATAGAATAACATGTTGAACTAAAAATTGTCAAGAGGAGCTTGTTGGAATAGGTGGGTGGCCAACAATATACACCTAGATTAGTCCTCCCTCCTTAGGAATAAATGGTCTCCATTGCGTTAATTTTCCCCATCAGGTGAGGAAAATTCTATTGAATTTGGCCCCAGGTGAGCCACTTTCCTTGGTGTAGGATTTTCCCTACCTTGACAACCTGATAAATCTGGATCCTCTGCTCGCAAGTTCCCTTGAACTATGTATCCATTATCTGATCAGTGGATGCATGTTCCATGCAGTCAGGGTTGATCTATGTTGGTGTCAGCTACTCTACAATCTTTGAGGTGTCCAATAATGGTGGAAAATATGGTCAAAGGAGGTCCACAATGAACATTGGGTGCAAGCCAAGGAAGGGTGGATTGTTGAGCTCAAAAACATTGCTACCCATAGTATTGGTGATAGTGTAAGGCCCATAGGGAAGTGGGTGGAGCTTCCGATGGAGCCCTGTAAGATTCTCTTTCTGTAAATGTAACCAGACCTTGAGTCCCACCTGAAACTGGTGTGGTACCCTGTGTTGATCATGGCACTGCTTGTACTTGGCATTGGTTTTCTACAAAATCTCATCGAAGAGTTTTTTTGTGGGGTTGCAAGAGGTAACGCAACATCAATGGGACCCAAGGTTTGGAATCACAGCCCCACCTGAAATGGTCTATGGCCGATGGAGCTATGGAGAGCCAGGTTGTAATTGAGTTGAACATAGGGGAGACTCTCATCCCATGTACACATATGCTTAGAGTTGTACATGTGCAGGATGTGCACAATCATCTAATTGACGACCTCTATTTGGTTATTGGTTTGGGGGTGGAAAGTAGTGGATTTAGTGAGCTTGGTGTCCAATAGTGACCAGAGACTCGACCACAATGTGATAAGGAACCTATTGTCTCGGTCGAAGATAATGGATTTTGGTATCCCAAAATGGACCCACACTTGTTTGAAGAAGAGTTTGGCAGTATTTTCTGCTATGATGTTGTTCTTGCAGGTTGTGAGGATGGCCATCTTCAAAAATCGATCAATATTGCCTTTCTTGGTCCAGACATGTAATCCATTGAGATTGATTCCCAAGGCTTCTCAGGAGTAGGAAGAGGGGTGTATAAGCCTTGATTCTTGATGGTTGGCTTGGCAATGGCACAAGAAGTGAAAGATATGATATACTTGCTAACGTCCTTTTGAATTTTTGGCCAATTAAAATGTTTTTGTAGAATGGCCACAGTTTCCTCCATCAAAAATTGTCCTTCCATCCGACTGTAGTGAGCTTCCCAAATCCGCTTTGCACACTCACTTGCAAGACACAGAGATGGTCAAGATTTCTTAACAGTCTGTCCTGAATGTGAAAATCGGTGAGTTTCTCGCATGTACCCAAGAGCTGATAGGTGGTGGAGAATTTTGGATCTTGTTGATAAAATTGGGGCCACTCAGATGCCTCATGTCCATAGGAATGGAGCATGGTGGTGAGGGCATCTACATGAGGTTGATTGAGGCATTCAACGACACAATTTGTTCTCCCTGACTTATACTTGATGTTGAGATGGAACTGTTGTAGGTCGGTGGACCACTTCTAATGGAGGTCATCTTGAAACTTCCCCTATGTCTATATGAATTGTAGAGGCTTGTATTAGTGTGGATTATTGTCTCCTTTCCCAAAATGTAATTTTTCCATTGACGACAGGATTGTAAAATGGAATACATTTCCTTGTCATAGGTGGGGTATTTTTGGACAGTATATGATAGTGTCTCACTATGGTATGCCATTGGATGACCATGTTGAGTGAGAAATTTTCCTATATCATAGTCATATGCATCATTATCAATATCGAATGGTTGTTGTTGATCGAGAAAGGAGAGTACTAGAGTTGAACACAAGCGATGATTCAGATCATCAAATGCTCATTGTTGTTCCTTCCACCACATGAACTTTACCCTACCATTTCCCTTGGTCACTTGGCTAAGGGCCCATGAAATATGGGAGAATCCCAACATGAACCATCGGTAGAAGTCGGCCAGTCCCAAGAATCTCTTAAGCTCGGTTAGTGTGGTTGAGGCTGGCCAGTCACGGATAACTTGGATCTTAGTTGGATCAACATGTACCCCATTCTCATCAACAATGTATCCCAAGTATTGGACCTTGTTCATGCCAAAGGATCATTTTTCCAAGTTGGCATATAGCTTGTGTTGTCATAGAGTCCTCAAAACATGTTGAATGTGCTGCATGTACTCCTCCCAAGTTCTTCTGAAGATGAGGATGTCATCCAATATACCACCAAAAAATAGTTGGTGAAGGGTCCCAATACATCATCCATCAATCTCATGAAAGTGGTTGGTGCATTTTTTAATCCAAAGGGCATGATCAGCCATTCGAAGAGACCTTCTTTAGATTTGAAATTTGTCTTCCATACATCAGTTGGTTTGATGGGAACCTAGTGGTAGCTAGACTTTAGGTCAATCTTATTGAAGAATTTTTCCCCCTTGAATTGGTCAAGAAGGTCATCAATTATAGGAATTCGGTACCGATTCTTGACTGTGATTTTGTTTAATTATCTGTAATCAATGTAGAGCCACCAAGTTCCATCCTTCTTCTACACTTATACAATCGGGCTTATGCAAGGGGAGGAGTTGGGTCTAATGTGCCCCTTTTGAAGAATCTCTTGGATCTAACGCTTGATTTAATCATTTTCCATTAGTGAGAAATGATAGACTGGCCCATTAGGAATAGGTTCACCAAGGGTTAGATAAATTGGATGCTTGACTTCACAGTGCATCGGTACCCTAGTGGGTGAGGAGAAGATGTCTATGTACTCTTTCATGATCTCGTCCACTTGATTCTACTGTAAAGAGAGGCTCTGTGTAGAGGCCACAGATGTGGCAGTGACAATTTTCTTATTGTGAGCACAAATCACAAGGAATATGAACTTCTCAGTCTGTGAAATGACCTTACTGCATTGCTTAGTATAGATTAAAGAAATAGTGGTAGGTGGTGCTACCTCTGGTATCCTATACAAATGTCTACCCAAGTAATAATAACATTGTAGCATCTAGAATCATACACAACATGATGCTTCCACAAATATGGTTGTCCTAAAAGAACATCACAAACTTCAAGGGGATAAATATCAAACAATACCTCATCTTTGAAAGGCTTGATGTTGTAGGGAATACGACATTGTTGACTGACACGTAGATCTCTTCCTTGGTGAAGATAGGCGAGGTGTAGGGTTACGAGTAAGGTGTCGTCAGCAAGTCAAGCTACTTGATGACCTTTTCTGATATCATGTTCTTCTAACTATCGCTATCGACAATGAAATGAAGTGGGGGCCCCTTTACCCACATTTGTGAGTGAAAGAGGCGTTCCCCTTCCTCTGGTTCTTCTGGTTCGCTTGGCTAGAATTTGGTGGTAGAGATAGTGGCACTGTGTTCAACATTGATAATATGATTCCCTCCTTCTAGATTTTATAGAGAGTTGGAATCATCCTTTAACTCCAAATCCTTCAACTCGGCCATGAGTGACTACTTGGAGCGACATTCTTTGGTGTTGCTCCAAGGGATTTTATGTTATTCACACCATGTTCCCATGTCCTTCTTTGAATTCTCATTACCCTTCCTTTTTTGTGGCTTGGATTGGTTTTCCTCAAAGTGGACATATTTTCTCGGTACCTTGTTGTGAGGGTTGGGACCACCTTTTCCCTGCTTCGGTTGTAAGGAGTTTGTAGATCCAAAATCCCGCCTCTTTTGTTTACATTTCTGCTCGATCTTAACAACATATCTATAAGTCATACCCAATGATGCCATGTCTAGAAACTCCATTTATGTTTGAATGTATTCATGCAAAAAGCCATGGTATTTTAGCACCATATGTCACTCAGAGTCTTTGATACCCAATTTGGTGCGTAGGGTATGGAAAATATTGGTGAAATCTGGTACTGTTTGGTCCCTTTCCTAACACAAGGTGGTCCATTTGGTGTACTAGTCATCGTAGCTTACAACGGGGTATTATTATTCTTTAATGGCATACCGAAAGGAATCCCATGTATGGGAAACCACAAATATTGATGATTCCTCTATGACCCTTTTCTCAGATTAAGTATCCCACCAGTCCTTAACATGGGGGACGGCCTTGAGGAGTGAAAAAGTAATCTTTTCCCTATTGGAAAAATTGTGGACCGAAAAATACCCTTCGATAAAATTCAACCATTTATCTACAACATCTGCATCTATCAGTCCTTCAAATAATGGAATATCAAAATTTACATGTACCTTTAAGGGGGTTGCATGGACACTTGATGAAGATGTTTATCCTGTGGGTAGCCACCAAAGGATCTATGCAAAGTTTTCCATCATTTCATTCCTTTGTCGCACAAGGGATTCCTCAAGAATTTTTTTAAAAGGATATCCTACTCCATCATCTTTATTTTCATCCCCCATGGGTTGTTTTCAGGCTCAGAGCAGCTGATATTGAAAAGGATCGACTGGTTTGAATCCCAACTTTTTGTACCTAGATCTTGTCAAGGACATGCACGAAGAAAAATAAATAAATGAAGAGCAAAATGCTCTCATACCATTGATCCGGATTTAGGAGTGGAACGAACTGATTAAAAAAATGAATACAATAAATACAAATATATGGATAACAACACAAATATCTAGTGAACAATATATTCTATTGAATAAATGAAATATGATGAAAATGTAAAACTACAGAACTGAAACAACTTGCTCAAATGGTGGTAGCTATCTCTGAGAAGAGATGTAGTTGCTATGCACATCTGTCTGAGAAGAATGATTACAATGAGGCTCCATATGCCTTTTTAACATTACTCATGAATTCCAAAACCCTATACATCCAAAAACCTAACCCTAGAAGAAATGCCAAAAGTCATGTGGGCTTCCAATGGGTAAGTTGGTACCTTAACTTCCCAGGGTCATAACTTTTGCATACAACCTTCGTTTTAGGCACATGATATCCTGTTGGAAAGGTATTTTAGAGAAATACACATTAAGTTGTCAAACTCAGAATCTGTTTATAGTTTTAGCATGGCAATCCAAAAAAACAATGTTTAGGGCCCCAAAATGACCCTGGAAGTATAAAAAGATGTGTTGGCATGAAAACATCCAAAATAAGCTAGTTGGATTAGGTGAGAGGCCACTGGTCTCCACCTTGAAGATGTGTAGATCTTTAGAAAACCCCAAAAGTGTATAACCCACAATTACAAAGAAGTACAGAAGAACATGTTGAACTAAAAATTGTCAAGAGGAGCTCATTGGAATAGGTGAGTAGCCACCAATATCCACCTAGATCATGTTTATTAATTAAATGGTATTAGAGAGGTGAAAATTTGTGTGGGCATGGCCCAAATTAGAGTTTGGGATGCTACATTTTTCTATCATGGCCACAAGTTCAATATTGATCCTATATTGGCCAAAGAAAGAGCGTTGAAGTTGAATTTGCAGGAGTTATAGTTCAAAGGATGCTTGCAATTTGTTTGACAAAATGTCCCTAAGGAAAAGTTCATAATTCTTTTGTAATTATGGAAGAATTGAGACTAGGGGTCAAAACCCCCCAATTTAAATATCTAGTCATTTTTGGTCTTGCAATTGTTCAAAATTTGGAATTTGATGTACATCCATTGTGTAATTGGGAGAATTTGGGAGAAATTGGATAAAAGCCCAATGTCTATAGTCAAATTCATGGAGAATTCAACGTAGAAGAGTCAAATTTCATGTAAATAGGTAGAATCCATACACACTGGGATGAAATTGTATATGTTAATATTATTCTTAGAACTTCAATGGTGGACCAAGGAAAGACAAATTGAAATTGGGCATTTTTGGGAAAATTGGAAAATTTAATATTTTGGAAAAATTGGGAAATTTTGGGTATTTTTCTGTACATTACATGAACATGGTGTGGAACCCACATGGAAGTGATGTGGATGTGATGTGAAAGAGGTGAAATTTACTTCCATGGTAGTAATTCCACAATGGCAGGTACACAGTGGTAATTGTTGGCAAGTGGCAGGTGACGTGGGGCCGCAATGGATAGGCATCGGTCGATCCACAAGAAAGTGGTTTCAGGGAGATCCCCTTTTGGTTTTGGAAACCACTAGATGGGGGAAGAAATTAAAGAGAGGTCACCACCTCACCATGCCAAAAAATAGGTGATATCCATTTCAGACCTCTCCCCTTTGTTAGTGGTCAACATGTGGGGGGGGGTGAAATTCGATCATGACCATTGATCATTCATGACCCCTTCTGATCCTTCATCGTCTGATCAATGGAATGGGAAGGTATTTCAACACATGTAAAATTGGTGTGGGATAGGTCTTTCCCATCCCTGGAACTAATAGAAAGGTGTCATGTGAGAATGCAATGTCATGGGGCCCGAAAATAAAGGTAAGGTATGTGCGTCAGTGGAGGTGAGAAAAGGAGAAAGAGGTAAGCTAGAAAGTTGAAGACGATGAAAAAGAAAGGAAAGGGTGACTAAAGGGATTATATGGTGCCACTTAATGGTTGTAAGTGAACCCAGTATGCCACGTCAACATCCCAGTCAATAGAAATCAATTAAATTTCATAGAAAGTTATAATGATTTCCAGGTCATCTATTTGCAGACCATTTTTGAAGGCCTAAAAAAAATTTTAGGAAATAAATTTCAAAAAAATGTGTACTTCTATTACACAAATTTTTTTCTTCTAAAATTAAATATCTCAGAGACAATTTTTCAATGAGCTAAATTGTTTGCAAAACAGAGCTTATATGAGGAAGTTATAGGCTAAATAATGCAAGGTAAATTTTAAGTACCAGTTTACTCCAAACTCCATAACTTCCTACTCATAAGTTGGATTTGAGAACAAGAGAGGTCTATGGAAATATATTGAGCTATAGAAGATATATATATTCAAATTAGAAGTTTGGGTACCTAAAAGTGCATAGGACAAGATAAATGAATCATGTAGCATTCAGTACTAAAAGAGGAAAATAACCAAAACTTCACCAGGATGTAACTAGCATATTGGGTCCTAGATAAATATGAAACTTGGACACATTGTTAAAAATAGGGTCATGAAGAAACCTAGTTGATATTTTTTCAAAATACCAAATGAGCTAGTGTAGGGATGCATGAGCATAGATAAACATTACACCTGGTTGAAAGGTGTGCAAAAGGAGTAATTGGGTAATGATCAAATGACAATAAATTTCTGCTCAAGTCTCAAAACTGAGAAAGCAAGTATTCATTGGAAAGGTCTTGGATATAAGAATACATACATTCACCAAAAACTATGAATTGAGATGCATAATTCAAAAGAAAATAGAAAGAGTATTTCTGATGCATTTCAAGGGAAGAATGGTTCATAATTCTATAAATTTATTAAATTGTTTTGGTCTAACAAATCCTATTGCATGCACATTTTTCATAGTTAAGGGACCAAATAGAATATATAAAAATCATGAGAGAGACACCAAAGATATGGAAGAGGTATAGAGAGCCTATAATGATGAAGATGAATTCAAGGGGTTGTATGTCAACATGGGTAATGCAGGGATGGAATCAAATGGGCATGGAGAAGGAAAAGAAGAAAGTATGAATTTGGTAGGGGAAATAAAGAGTCTAGAAAGAGATTTTTTGATCTATAAATGTAATAATGATAAAATTATGCAAGATAAGGAATAAAAATATGGAATTGACATCAGTTTGTTACAAATCTTGGATAGAATAGAGAAGAAGGTGGATAAGGAGACAACATCAAGTAAATCAAGGAGTCATAGATCTCATGCCAAAAAAGGAGAATCTATAAGTATTGGTAGACATAATCATCACTCACCAAGGAAATCAGTTAGAAGAGCACAGAGTAATGCAATTTTATCTCATGTCATAAAGCATAGCAGAAGATTTGGAGTGGAAGAACTGCAAGGGGAATTCAAGAAGATAAAACCTCCTACCTTTGATGATGAGTACAAGAAATATGAGGACAAAGAGTCTTGGTTGTTGGGAATGAGAAAGTATTTTTAGTTACACAATTATTCCTCACAAGAAGAAGGAAGAATTGTAATTTGTCAACTTAAGGGAAAGGCATCAATGTGGTGGGACCAACTTGTGAAAGTACAACACATTGATGAGAAGAAGATCAATTGGAAGCAGTTCAAAAATTATTTTCAAAAGAAATACTTATATAAGTGTTTTTATGATAGAAATATGAAGGAGTTATTTGAACTCAATATTGAGAGCATGACCATGGATGAGTACAAGAGAATATTCTTGGAGATGTTGAGATATGTTGACTTCATAAAGGATAAGCAGGTGAAGATTCAAATATTCTTGAGTGGGCTACCTTCAATCTTCAGTGATAATATATAGTATGATGATCCCAAGATATTTGAGAAATAAATAAGGACATCCAAGTACCTCTATGATAAACATAGAGGAAGACCAAATTTCCAGAAAACGTGGGAATATAAGAAGAAAAGTAAGATGTATAAAAGGAAGAAAGTTTACAAACCACCATTCTTCAAGAATAATTTAGAGGCAATAAAATCAAAATGATCTCATAATGTTAGAAAAATGGGGAAAAGTCCCAGGTAGCAACCTATTAAATGTTGGGGTTTTGATGGAGATCACATGTACAGATATTTCCCTCATAGAGGTGAAAGAGTGAATATTGTTCATAATGTGAAACATGATGATACAATTGAGGACAAGGGAAGAAGCATGTCAAGGATCTATGCAACCCTGGACAACAAGAAAGATGAATTTCAATCTCATATGATTGAAGTGGAAGATAAGATCAATGGTCAACCTATTTCTATGTTAATTGATTCAGGAGCTATTCATATTTATGTAGATCCTAAGTTGGTGGAAATATTTCATTTGCAAATAATCAATCTTGGGAAATCTTGGCTAGTTTAGTTTGCTACATGAGATAAAATAAGAATCAATGAGATGGTTAAGGAATTTCCAATGGACATGAATGGACTAATCACAAAGGAAGATTTGAACATCATACCTTTGGGTTCATATGATCACATAATTGGTATGGATTGGTTGGACAAGAACCATGTTGTACTAGATTGATATTAAAGCATATACTTGTTTGGATGAAGAAGGGGACTTGAGGAAAATTCAAGTTATTCCAAGGGAAATAACTATCAGATAAATTTTATCCTTGCAACTGAAAATAAGCTTCAGGAAAGGATGCCAAATTTATGAAACTCATAAGGAAGAAGAAGCTAAGGATAAAGTGCCAAATATTAAAGACTATGTTTTTATAAAATAATTTGAGTATGTATTTAAAGAGAAATCAGGGTTTCCACCAAAGTGGTATATTTATTTCTCCACTAATTTGATGCCCAAAGCATCCCAATGTCCAAGACTCCTTATAGGATGAGCACACCAAAACTGGAATAATTACAAGTGCATATTGAGGAGATTTTGAAAAAAGGGTATATATACCCAAGTGTGTCACCTTGGGCCCTAGGGTTCCCTGGTGATATTTGTGAATAAGAAAGATGGAACCTTGAGGTTATGCATTTATTTCTCACAGATGAATAAGGTGACTATGAAGAACAAGTATAATTTTCTAAAGATATATGATATTTTTTATCAGTTGAAAGATGAAAATATATTCTCTAAGATTGACCTTGGGTAAGGCTATCATTAGGTGAGAATTAAAGAAGAATATATCATCAATAAAACATTTAGAATAATGCATGGCCATTGTGAGTTTACAGTGGTGCCATTTGGGTTGTCAAATGCACTAGTTGTCTCCATTTGTTTGATGAATGGTATTTTTATAAATTACTTGGATAAGTTTTTCATTGTCTTAATGGATGGCATACTTATCTACTCAAAGCCTAAAGAAGAGAGTGAAAAACACTTGAAAATGGTGCTACAAGTATTGAGGGAGAATCAACTATATGTTAAGTTGAGCAAGTGTTCATTTTATCAGATAAAGATACATTATTTGGGCCATATAATTTCATAGGAAGGGATAACAACATATATTGAGAAAATAAAATCCATTGAAGTATGGAAAACACCAAATAATGTCTCAGAGGTGAGTTCATTCATGGGGCTTGTGGGTTATTAATATTTATTGAGTGGTTTTCAAAGATTGCACACCTGATCACCTCTTTGCAAGAGAATGGTGTGATATTTCAATGGACCTTTGATTATGAAAGACATTTTCATCACTTGAATAATTTACTAACAGGTGCACCAATATTGAGGATGGTTGATCCAAATGAAGACTTTATTGTGTACATTGATGCTTGCAAGGAAGGGATTGGAGGGGTCCTTAGTCAAAATGGGAATATGATATGCTATGATTCAAGGAAGTTGAAATATAATGAGGGACATTGTGCACTCATGATTTGGAATTAGTATCCACAATTCACACCTTTAATATGTGGAGGCATTATCTCATGGGAAAAATATTTGAGTTGAAGACAAACCATAGTGGTCTGAAATATTTTTTTGGACAACCAACTTTGAATGCCAAACAAACTAGATGGTTGGAATTCCTCAGTGAGTATGAATTTGATATAAATCGTATCAAAGGAAAGGATTAAAAGGTGGTTGATGCACTAATCAAGAGGGTGCATGAGATGCATGCTACATTCGTTATCATGTACAAATCCAATCTAAAAGATTGAATTTTGGAAGCTACAAAATTAGATCAGCAGTATTTGGAAACAAACAAAACATTGCAGTGAGGTAATTATCAACAAAAAAATAAGTATTTTGAATTGAGAGAGGATGGAATCCTCATGTACAAAGGCAGAGTATATGTGCCTAACTATCAAGAGATGAAAAATATGGTATTGAGGGAGATGCATAATGTGCCTTATGTTGGGCATCCAGGTTACCAAAAAACAATTGCAGATGTCAAGAGCCAATATTTTTTGCCATGTATGAAGAAAGAGGTGGTTGATTAGATAGAAAGATGTTTATAATGTTAGAAGGCCAGGAATGAGCACATACATCCAATTGGTTTTCTACAACCATTTCCCATTCTGGAATGGAAATAGGAAGTTGTGACAATTGATTTCATCATCAATTTTCCCAGAACAGTGAAGCAACATGATCCATCATGGTGGTTGTGGATAAGCTCACTAAAGATCCTCATTTTATTCCAGTGAAGCTAACTCACAAAGAAAATAACATTGTAGATATTTATATGAGGTAAATTTCTAGGCTACATGGTGTGCCTAAGGCAATTATTTTTGACAAAGATCCCAAATTTACATCGACTTTTTGGAAAGGATTGTTTAAAGGATTTGGGAAAAATATGAATTGTAGTAAAACATATCATCTAGAGTTGGATGGGAAAATAGAGAGGTTCAATTAGGTGATTGAGGATATGCTAATAAAGTATGTGATGGATAAACCATAAAAATGGGAATATTATCTACACTTAGTTGAATTTTCTTATAATAATGGGTATTGAGCATCTCTAAATATGAGCTCATTTGAAGCATTATATGGTATAAAATGCAACACGCCAGTGAGCTGTGAAAACCCAAAAAACAAATTAGTGGTTGGGATATAATTTATCGGGGAAATGGAAGAACATATGGTGAAAATTAATCAGAATTTAAATGTTGCACAATACATGAAACAACGTTATGCAGATAAGGGCAGAACTCATAGAGAGTTTAAAGTGGGTGACCATGTGTTATTAAAAGTGAAGGTAAAGAGAAGTTCCTTGAAGTTGGGAATTTGTTAAAAGATGGAAGCATGTTATTGTGATCCATTTGAAATCCTAGAAAGGACTGGTCATGTTGCATACATGCTTTCACTACCATAATCCATGTGCATTCATAATGAATTCCATGTGTCTAATATTAAAAATTATGTTCATGATGTTAATCATGTAATTGATTGGAATGTGATTCAGGTGGATAAAGAAGGAGACTTTTGAGTTCATCTGGTGTGCATATTGGATCGAAAATTCGATATTCTCTAGAATTGAGGAATAGGGATGGTAAAAGTCTAGTGGACCTATTACATTCATGAATATGAAATGTGGGAGCATGAATATTCCATGTAGGAGAAGTACCAACATATTTTTGAATATTTTTGGATTGTACATCTGTATATAATACACTAAGGACAGTGCATAAATAACGAGGAAGGGAATGTAATACCCCTAGGATGAACCCCAATTTTAAATGTACATATACTTTATAGGTTGGTGATATAGGATATTTTGGGCTAGAGAACCTTTGTATAAATGTTTTGAGGATAGAGTGTCTATGTGATTTAGACCAGGGGCCTATGTGTTAAAAGGATAGCGAGCCTATCATTGTAATATGTAATCACACTCAATCATATTAATAAAAATACATCACTACTCCAGACCAATTAGACAAAAAGAGTATGGGGACTAGAAATCCACTAGAGGAAAAGGGGGCTAAGAGTCTAGGAAGTGGGGCTAATCTAAGGGAGCTTAAGCCAAGGGAATATTATCATAATATTTCCTAAAGTCTAAATTATGGGATATATTTTTATCCTAAGTTATTAGAGGTGGGGAACATATCACCAAGTGGGGACAATGTATTTCCCAACATGAAAAGTGTCAATTTGGGAATATGCATACATAAAGTGGGAAAATAGTGTATTTTCTCGATTATTCTCACCATTCTTACCATTTGTACTCTTCTTCCATCCATCATTCGTACCTTTTCTTGGAGAGAATTGAAGCTACTTTTACCCTGTAATTCCTTGGTGGTTTGGGTTGAAGATGAAGGTTTTCAGGCATGTGAGCATTCTCTCTTGGTGAGAAAATTGTTGGGAATTATTTTCTCGGTGTGCTATGCTGGTGGTTGTTGCGATCTTAGAGAAACCTTGTATTATAGGTGATAAAGTGCTCTGATAATTATTGTCCGACCTGTTTTTGAAGCTCTTGAAGGGAAGTGGGATAGTTGAAGGATTGTTGAGTAGAGAAAGGGTACACTTTTTATAGCCTAATCACCATCATGAAAATAACCCAAGGGGTCTTCGTTTTATAGCCTCAACATCTAGTTGATTTCCATAGAATCTGGGAGATCTTATCCAAATGTCACCATCATATATTAGAGCTGACTCTACCAAATACTCCCTATCTATTTGGATCAACAAGGATGCTTGTCCTGACCTATTATGTGTCCAACTTGTAGTCCATTATTGGTTTGGTCGATCCACCACCTGATTATCTTTGAATGTTGGTCGCTTGTCCAACCAATAGGCATGTTGACTACTCGAAAAACTTGTTTAGTGTGTTGGTGAATCTCTTGATCTATTGTATCCATACGTAGGTCGACCTATCAATCAAATGAACCCAGTAGATGTGTGATGAAATGTTACAGATTATTTTGGTCATCCCAGTGACCCATTGACAACATGTGTTCATGTTCCCAAAAAGAGTATTTCTCCATGAGGAAATTGACTGGCTTTCTCTTCTCAAAAAAATTATTAAGGAAGGTCATCGTGGGATGAACTATACATAGGATGAGATGATGCTTGATCATCACCCCCTACTCTAAATCTAGGTTGTGACATCTCTGTAGGTTGCACTACACCTAGGGTGTGATGATGTCAAAAGCTAAGAAAAGGTCAAGTTTCACAAATGTTCTAGAAGGGGATATTCTAGAAGATGAGGTGGCCTCTGAATGGTTTGGATCTTACTCACTTATCTAATTTTGTGGGATCATCCTAATCCCCTCAACCATCTCTCTTTCACATTATATAAAGAGGGATATCGCATGAAAAAGACTAAGGTTGAATAGGATAAGAATTGGATGAGGAATTATACTTTAGCTCATACTTGAGAGATTCATTTCAGTTCATCAAGTCATTGTGGATCTTCTTCATTCAAGGTTGGAGCGAGTGTGTGTGTTGGAGAAAAGGATCATAAAAAGGGGACCTTGTGACATCAAGGCTTTGGTTGTAATATCCACTTTCATTTTAATATGATACAGTGATATGTTTCTTTCCCATAAAACTTGTCTTGTTTTATTGTATGATTCCTTGATCACATGCATAGGTTCTTGTTGATTATATTGGATTTATTTCACTTTGTTTGGATTATGTTCCCTTGAAGATTCAATATCACAAGATCACTGGAGTGGAGCTAGGATAGAAATGGCAAGAGGAAACTACATTTAAAAGGTATGTTGTCTATCTCTTGTCAAATAGTAAACTCAATAATTAAAACTTAGGGAAAGCATCATATTATGTTTTGTTTTGTTCTAGATCTAGGTGGATTTAGGGAGATCTATTTATGTCTACATTTACCGATTAATCCCATAAAAAAATTGGTGGCCATACTAGGGACACAAATTCCTTTTGATTTTTTGATTCCCATTTGTTTTTGGCCTACCTTCCTCTAATTAAATTCATTCTCTGAGTCTCTGGGTAATCCATCTGGAATCCCTGGGTCTATAAGTTCAATTAGATTTTTTGTCTTTCTTCCATTTTTTCCTCATTTACAAAGATCGGTGCACTATATCACATTGGCAGCCTACGACAACCCTCAGACGTCACACATTTCTTGTCCAATCTAGTGCGACAATGTCACACTCTGCTCTGTTAGTAGCCTGCGATGACCTTAGCTCGTCGCACTATGTCCCATACTTAGCCTGTGACGACTCCTGTAGGATTTGTTGGAATGAGTCAATTTGTCTTTTTTCACCTAGAATTTCCTTGGTTTCCTAGAGTGGACTTCGGATGCCAGTGTTTGATTGATTCATGAGTTTAAAGATTTCTTGTGATTGGTCTTCAATGATTGAAAGTATTTCTTTGTATTTTGAAAGTTTTTTTCTTTTGATCGTTGTCACAAGGATATAATATCAAATCTTGATCTGGGTGTTTTTTTGACAAAGGTTCTTTGGTTTGTTTCAAGTTTTGGATTGATTTTAATTTCCAGATTGTTTGTTGATTAAGAAGAACCTTTTTCTTGCATATGACAAAAGGTTTTCTTGTCTTTTTCATTTTTGTCTATATTACGAGTTTGATTTGGGAATTGTGTTGAGAATGTCTTGATTTTATTGGATTACATTTTCCTTTCGTCATCACATCTCTGATTTTGTTTTGAAAAGGAAGAACTGAATTCATTTATTCTTTCTAGTAATCTTTCATAAGAAAATTTTTACATTCAAAATATTTGTTAAAGAGAAGAATTGGAAAATTTTGTAGTTCATGGTTATTCAGAATTGTCTTAATTCAAAATTAAGAAATTGCAATTTGTATATTTTTGTACTTCAAAAGAATACCTTCTCCCTACCGTAATTAGAGTTCATTGAATTGAAAATTTGCACATTCATCTATTTTTGCATTTTATTGGGTCAAGGTCACAACATCAATAGTTTCATTTTCATCTCCCTTTTGAGTAAACAACAGCCTCTAAAATACAGCATAAATTTAAAATTTATTAGCAACTTTTATTTTCTAGGGATTCTTTTCACCAACATTATATAGGATATCTCTTTGGAATAGGTTGTAAAGAACACTCTCCAAAGCATCAAAACACACAATAGTATCTTGTGATAGGCAGAGTTCAAATCCAATTGCTACATTTTGTCCTAGGAAGCCCTTCTCACACAAGGGTCAAACCTAAGGTCGCATTAAGACTGGCAAAGTTACTCACCCTTCTTTGTTGGTATTGGTGTAGATATTAAGCGTATTATTGGGGGTCACTTGAAGGTATAACCACGATTATGTGTGGGAGCCTCTCGATTTGATTTTGGGCTAGATACCATGCCTTTGCATGGATCGAACTATCGACTGTTTCCCCAGGAATCACTGTTGTAGTTGGTAACCTTAGCAACCTATCTCTTTAGGGTCTTTAAACAAGGTGAATGTGGAGGGACAAGTCTTCACGGTACTGTTGGGTATGTTTTATATTCTTTACATGGGTGTGTGTGGGCGTGTCAGATATGACAACTGCATCTGACGATCCCTCGTAGTAGAGCTCTGTTTGTGTTGAGTGTGTTGGGCGCTTTCCTAGGGGGTCCCAGGGGGGGAAGGTATGCCCCCCCCTGGTTACGCACAACGTTCGGCAATGGGTGGTACCCCAGGCCCGACAAGGTTCGGGGTAGCGCCCCGAAATTTGTTTATGGGCGATTTTTTCTATTTTTAGCAGATTTTGCTATTTTTAGCGATTTTGTAAATTAATCTCGGATTAAGGGATTAGGGTTTTGGTATCTACGGAATACCTAAAAAAATTGTATATATATTGTATGGTGAATGGTGAAATTCCATATAATGAATATAAGAAAGATTTTCCCGGTTGAGGGTTTCCAGTGTAAAATCTCTGTGTACTCTATGTATAAGCCATTGATTAAATTTTGTTTTTCTTAAGAATCTATATCAATTGCTTTACTTCACAGGATTAAAACTTATATGTGGTATCAAAGCTCATTTTTGGATTCAGAGGGATGCCTTTGTTGTTGAGGGTTTGGCTCGGTCTTCATAGATCAAGTTTATCTTGGGTATGTGATAAACCTGGGTTTAGTGGGAGCTTTTGCAGTGGAGATTCAAGTATAGAAAGAGGAATGGTGAGCTCATATAGAATCGAGATAGAGAAGTTCAATGGTAAAAACTTTGAGCTATGGAAGTTGAATATGGAGGACCTTCTTGTAGACAAATAACAATGGATCGTTGTGGATCCTGGTACACATCCTACTGGTACACCATTGTTTGCACCCAATTCATCACTGTGTGAGCAAATTATGAGTGCTTACATGCCCAGTTGGGCTCTGCTAGGCATGACAGTTGTAAGGTAAAAGGTTAGAAAGAGAAACAACTAAGTTATAAACAGAAATCAAACTAAAACTAATTAAAACTATGAGCATGTGAGAAAATAAAAAAAAAAATGTAAATGGACCAATATCACCAATGTATTAGCTGATCTGATTGATGAAATCCAAAGATACACAATGGATAAAGAGGACTTGGGTCCCTTCCCTCTCCAATGGAAGGCTCTTGAGGCCCTCCACTAATTTCTCTCCTTACAAAGAAAAGATGGAAATGTGGATGAAAGAACTCCAAGCTTGTTCAGTCAAATGAGGAGTGAATAGATTATGAAATGCAGCCTACAATGTGTGTTTCCAAAGAATGAGTCCTTAGCAATCTCAGCAGCATAACAATACAAAGAATTCCTTGAGAAAATGGTGGTCATTCATGGCTTTTTATAGCCAAGCATTGGATCATTATGTAACCTCCTTTGTGTGTGAAAAGAGGCTCTTTAGGG